>RJWH01003877.1:0-130162 GCA_004363575.1 Solenodon paradoxus | reverse complement strand
CAGCCCCTACATCAATACTCGGGGCCCTCGTGCCACCAGCTATAAACAGAGTGGTGAAAATGTGAGCTTCTGCCTTGCACACTCCCACTGAGGTCAAACACGGCAACACCCTGCTCGTTCCAGTTCTCGCGTGCAAACAGAGGGCCTCTCCAGGTCCAGTGGGTGACAGGTTTTCACACTGCCGTGCTTCTGCTGGCGATGTCACTGCTGAAGACGACCCCCAGGCACCCGGCTGCAGTGCTCGTGTGTCCTGCCAGCACCAGGCTGCCGCACCTCCCGGAGAAATCCCGCAGCCGTGCATGATAACACTGTTGGCCTCGAGTTCGGCGTCAGTGAATCAATAACATATATTCAATAGGCTGTCTTTGAGCAGAAACATACATAAAACATATTGCTTGGTTAATAAAAATGCTGTGACCATAGGTTCACAAGAAACTAATCCTGTATTTCTCTCAGAGCAGTAGTTCAGTGCTGGTTAATCCAGTGTTCACAGCCTTCGGAGAACATCACCGCCAGGAGCAGTGACACTAGAAGACGATGCTGCGGAGAGGAGCGTGCAAGGCGTGTGGGATAAAGGCAGCAGCGGGCAGGCGGCGTGTCAAGGTGCATGGTATTTAAATATCTGGACCATTTTTTCATGTTTTCCAGCCATTTGAAATCATCCCTAGATTTCTAGAGAAAGCAAAGGTAGATTCAATCTCTCCAGCGAGTTGATGAGCTATCAAAGTTCTCTGCACGTGTGCCCTGTCTTGATGGTGCAGAAAAGCTGCTATAGGACTTCCTCCAGTCGTCTTGGGAATTAAAAGAGCACCAAGTGAATGATGAACTGCCTCTCTTGATTTCAGGACAATGCTCCAAGTTACTGACTGGAAGAAATTTGAGTCATACCATGTTGAATATAATATTCCTTGAGTTTATATTTTGCTGTGCAGTTGCTTAAAAATATAATTTCTCAGATTACCTGCTTCCATCCCAAACCGTATTATTATCTTGCTCATTCAACTATATTTAAATAAATCAAAAATCCTTATACTGGTCTAAAAGATTTGTGTGATTTAAACACGGGTTTATTTTACAGCTCAATAATTTCAAACAGTTGGGAGCGTTTGGACGATAATAAGCAACCTACCATTTAACATGTTGGCACACTTGCTTCAGAGTCCTTTAAGGAGATACACCTGGACGCCCTCTCCACGTGCTGACTCCTTCCTCCTTTCCAGGGTGCAGCCCTTCCTTGCTTGGCTCATCTTCCTCCTTCTAGATGGAATCCTAAAGAACAGAGAGTGGTTTGGGAGTCAAAGGTATATATGTGCAGAGAATCATTCTCTACATTTGCTTCTGTTCTTTCTGGTTAAATCAGCAATGTTTCCATGCAACCTCCCCATCTCTGACTTCCATTAGTGTGTGGAGACCGCTTACATGGACGGTAACTGTTGATATGTTAGGGCTTATGTTGCCATGTGCTTGTTTTCTGTACGTTTCCTCTGTGTCTCATTCCTCTCTTTCTCTTGTCTTGCCTTCCTGTGACCTAATGAATATCTCTCAAGCTTTCATCTTGATTTTTCCATTTGAGCAGATGCATGATATTCGTTCCTTGGTGGTTGGTCTGGGCATCATACACACTCACTCACCAGGGTCATCAGCATTGGAGGTGGTGAAGTCTGAGCTCCATTTCGGCCCCTCACCCCTGAATTTTAATTATAATTGTCTTGAATCTTCCTTCTCCATGCCTGAGTGAGTACCACATCACAGGGCAGATAATCGGACTCTAATTGATGTTTTCATTCATGAGGAGCAGGGGGTCCCTTGTCCCTACTTCTGCGTTTGCCTGTTCCCGTGTTCTCCTCTCTTCCTGAAGTTAAACACTTTCTGTTCATCACTCCCTTTCTGTTTAGAAACAATCCTTTAGCCATTCTTTAAGAAAGATGTGAGAGTGTCAAATCCCTTTCATTTTCGTTCATCTGACAATGTCTTCACTTCTCTTCATTCGTGAAGGGTCTTTTCTGTGAGTCAGCTGACCGTCCATGTCTTCTCCACACTTGGCAAATGCCGTAACTCACGGCTTCCAGCCTCTAATGACCGTGTCGTTCCTCCCTGGTCGCTTCCAAGGTGTTTTTGCCTTCACCTCCAGTGATAGAAACATCAGCTTTTTTCTTATTTCCCACCAATACTTCAACTATGCTCTTCTTTCGGTCTCTTTTGTCTGTTGTTCAGGTGGGTAATTTCCACTGACCTGCCCTCAAGGTCGCTGACTGTCCTTTGCCATCTCCACGCACACTGAGCCCACAGACTGGAGGTGTTTCTGTTGATGTTTTGTATTGCTCCTTCTATCATTTCTGTTTGGTTTTTCCATTCCTACTTCCATGTGCCACGATCTTGGCTGTGACAAGACTCCGAGTCCCGCTTCATCAGACCCTTGTCAAGGGAGCACAGGGCAGACTGCGGTGATGCTCCCCCTTCCGTGGGGACCCTGTGAGGTGGGTGTGAAGGAGGAGAGCGCTGGCGTCCAGCTGATGATGTGGCTGAAGTGGAGGCTGATAGGAGTGCCCGGGGATTAGAGCTGCGTGGCCGCCTCCTGGGCAGGGGCTGGTAGGGTGGATGTTACCTTCCCCTAGTCCTGCTGAAACCCTGGCAGGGCCAGTCCCAGTGCTGGTTGGCTGGACAGCAGGGGTACTGCCAAAGAGGTGTGTTGCTAGGCCCACTTTGCCAGGCCCTTTGCTGGAGGGTCAGGGTTTCCTCGGAGTCTCATGTGCGTCTGAGTGTGGTCTACAGTGCCCTCTGAGTCTGTGGAGGCAAAGAAACCTGGGGCCAGCCTGCCTGCACTTCCCTCCTCTGCAAACACCTCTCTGTGTGTCCAAGGCTCCCGGGCTGTCCAGGGGAGGGGTACTCCCACCCGATGGAATCGCCCACATATTCTTGAGAGCCGTGCATACTGTCCCATCGGCTGAGTTCCTTCAGTTTCAAAATCATTCATAGACTCTAGGAATCTATCAGGTCTTGGAGCCATTTTTGTACTCAGAGTCATTTACTTTTTCCCCATTTCCTTTCATCTGCAGTGATAACTCATATCCCAGTAATATGACCTGACCCCACGGTCCTGACCTCCCCTGGAGTCACCCAGAGAGTGAACTGCGCTCGTCATTTCCCCCTCTCATCTCTCCTTACTTGGTGTTTTCGGGACTGTCTCTGCTTACCGCTAGGTCCCTAGTCAGAGGAGGCTTTCTCTCGATGCCTGATTCCATTCTGGGGGGTGTCAGGCTCTCCAGAGCCGGCCACTGCGTCCACTGCTGACACGCGGTCGTGGCAGGCCCTCCCAGTACCCAGCACCCGGGCACACTTTTACACCACTCCCTGCTGACTGTGCTCAAGACCTGTGAGATGGGGAATTTTGGCCTTAATTAAAGATTTGTATCTCTGTTTATGGTCCACAGAAATGCACATTTTGCTGACAACCACGATATCGCTTAATTTTTTTCCACTGATGTTTTCTCTTCCATTGCTCTGTGTTAGAAGCAGAGGGTGGGCTTGGGAGAGGGCACCCAAGGTGAAGTGACAGAGCCCTCCTTCCTTAACACAGTGCCATCCAGCTTCTCCCATCAGGAGTGACCGTCCACTCTTGCTGTGCGACAGCCGGGTCGGTTGCCCAGTCCCTGACTAGGTCCAACAGTGCATTTAAGTGTCCTCATACATCCAGTTCCCCAGGTTTCAGCCTGAATAAATATTGAGTTGACAATCTTCCTTAAGTCTACTTTCGGTCCTATTCACTATAAGGTCTTGTTTGCTGTCTTTACATCACTTATTATGACTTGTGCTGTTTTAGTAACTGGTGACATGTTGTTCTGATGTCTACTATCATAAGAGCTTCACGGTGTCAGGGGACAGGCCTGCCTAGAGTAATTGCATCCACAGAATCTCACGTGGTGCCTGGCACACAAATCCACTCAATAAATGTGTCTGCAGGATTGCTGATAGGGCTGCAATGGGCCAGCTTCCATTCCAAGAGCTCGTCTTTAATCACCATCACTAATCATTCAGATGGAAGCAGGCTCCACAAACCATGCTATTTTTAAATATGCTCATATGCAAATAAAAGAAGAAACACAGACTCTCTAAACATGAATACTTGAAATTGTGGAGACACAAAACCTTGAGCAATCTGTGTCCATTTCTTTCCTGTTTTATGTCTGGTTTTCTACTTCTCAGTGCTGTTAATCCTCACTTCCTCTCTTGCTTCCTTCTTTCAAAATCCACGCTAAAGAAAAGCTCATTGTCAGTTGTTTGCATTCCTTGTGACTATACCACTGAAAGGACCCCCCAGGAAAATGGGTGGCGGGGGTGGTACATGGAAGCACAAAGTGGGCAAAGGGGAAGACTGGCCAAAACACACGTGTTCCTAGAAAGGGTAAGGCTGAGACTTACACCGATGAATACACCCATCATGTTCCTGAACTCTCACTCAAGCAAACCTCATCCAGAGAAAGGCAAAGAAAAGTTGTGCAGGGAAAAAAGAGCATTGAAGTGACCAAAGTGACATTATTTTACCATTTTCTTTAGACCAAGACAGGGTCACAATGTTAAAAATTTCTTGCTCCTTTAGACACTAATGATGACCCTATTGGGTTGTTAAAAAAAGTCAAAGTACAAGAGCACAAATGGTGTCCCTGTCCAACTAAGGTGCATTTATTTAAACATCTAAGATTTCTCCAGTTGGTTTTATTTCCATCTCGATTAAGCAAAGGGTGACTCAACCATGAGAATTGGTATTCTTTTCCTTGCCTTGCCTTTAAAATGAATGCATATTGTTTTGAAAGTGGAAGTTGCTTTAAGCACGCTGTAGTCAGTGGGTTTCCAGGTATAGTACATACGTTGCTATGGAAGTGTGACTGGGGATGGTGGTCACCACTGCACATCTGAGTGACAGCCCCAGACCTTCAAGCCACACGAAAGAATGGGTAGCTCTGAAGAAGGCCTCCCCAGCCTTATTCTGTTAGTGATGTCTTATCTCACCACCAGGGTCTGCAGCCCTGTCATCACTCACAGAGACAGTCCTTGTGCCTTTGGCTTCCCATGTCCTCCACAACGAGCAGCATCATTTAACAGGGTATTACAGAATTCACTGGGTGGTTAGTCTTAGAAAACCCAAGGCAGAAATGCACAGCCATCTCCCGAGAGCTTGCTTCTGAACTTTGAGACCAGGGGGAAACGGCATTCAAGTTGAATCTGCAGATGCAAATGGAGAGTGAAATTGCTTCCAGAGAATTCAAATAGCACACTCTTCCTTCCTGCAAGAACGAGTGACTCGAGCCAATTCCTGCCTATTAGCCATGAGATAAAGTCCAAACTCTTACAGTCAGGCATTCAAATGTCCAACCTGCTTTTTCTCTCTGTAGCCATTTTACTGACTAAAACCTACTTGCCTGGTTTATGAAGAGAGGCTGTGAGAATCCTTCCCTCTCAGCTTGTCTTAGTGATGCTGGGAATAACCTGAACCACTTCTTTCGAAATCCTACCCAATCCTCAAGGCAAAGCATAAGTCTCTGCTCCTCCACTCAGGACAATCATCTCCTGTCCCCTACATGGGTAGCTTTGAAGGTCATCACGAATATGGTGGGGGACACATGCATTGATTCCCCAAAGTGGAATGATTAGCAGAAGGGGGTCTGGACTAAGATTCAAGTTTCCGCAGTATTTCTCAGGTTTATCAAAGAATGAGAAGTTCATTTACTATATGATGCATTAACCCCACTTCTAGGCATCTATGCAAAGAATATAAAGTCTTAGTGCGAAGAGATGCGTGCACCCCTGTGCTTTATTACAGCGTTCTTTGCAACAGCCAAGATGAGAACCAACCTCAGTGCCCATCAGTGGATGAATGGGTACAGATCCCGTACCGCCCCCCAACCATACCTCACACTACTACTCAGCTATAAAAAGATGACATTTTGCCATTTGCACAAGAGGAGGAACTCAAGGGTATATTGCTGAGTGAAGTGAGTCAAAAGGAGTAAGGCAGGTATTGGGTGAGCTCATCCTTTTTTGGAATACGAAAGAAAATGTAAATAAACTGATAAAAGAAAATTGAAATAAACACTCAGACTATGAAATTCAAGGCTGTCCGCGGGCAGGAGTGGCTGGGTTCATGTGGTAGCGTGCATTCCTCTATGATCGCAGCTATTTTTCCCTTACTGCCTTTACATTTTTAATTAATCAAACATAGAGGAAAGTTACAAAACAAAGGCTATCTCAGTCTCTTTGCCTCCAGAGCTGGGGCAGAGTAAGCTGTGCTGTTTTAAGCTTACCAGCCAGCCCACCATTATCTGCCTCTTCCCTTCTGGGTCCATGAAGGTCACAGCCTCACTGCTCGGGGAGCGGGATAGCGCCCGGCTTCTTTCTGAGCATCGGACTCTGAGCTGAGATGGAAATTCCCCTCCCCAGGGAGCAAATGTTCTGTAGATTCTGCGGCTCTCTGGTCCCTGCTGTGGGGGCCAGGAAGCCACGGGCGGAGGAGACCAGGCAGCATCTAAGAGGAGCGATCAGGGTGGTAAACACACAGCTTTGCCAGGAGCGACGGTTTTGGGGACGGTTTGCAACCATCCCCGAGCTTCCCGGCTAGGCCTGCATCCACGTGGACAAAGTCTCCACAGCCTTTGCTGGAGAGGGCTTCGCTTTGTCTGACGAATAGGAAACAACCGGGGACCCAAATCCTGCAGTGGCGAGCTCGTTCCCCTGCTCATGCCCGCGCCTGCGTGCCAGCACCGTCCGGGTGTGCTCCGTGCCCGGGAGCGTCAAGTTCGGAGCTTTCCGGAGGAAGCTGGGCTTCCACTGGGCGCCGCGCCCGCTCGGGAACAGGGATCATGGTTTTCCCGCAGCACCAGGTGCGCTGATGCCACTGAACTGAAGCTTCCAGTGGTTGTGCAGACTTCACCGTGATCACGAAGGTAATTGATCAGCTAAGCTGCTTCCAAACTGTTTTCCTCTTGAGTTTGTTTCGTTTGCACCATTGATTTGCTTAGTCAACCCCATCATCCCAGCAAACCAGCCCAGATGTCTTCAAGTGAGCAAGCTCCTGTCTCATGAGAGGCTTGAATACGTTCAAAGATCATTAACTGCACTAGGAGTCCAGCCAGATCTACCCATATCGAAAGGAAGGACCTGCATAGCTTTCTTTTGTTCAAAATGAAGCAATTCATTTATCTTCCCAAGAAGCCTCTATGATAAAGAGCAGCTTTCTTTGTTTTCACACTGAGACTCTCTGTTTTCCTTGTGCCGATGGGGCAGTAGCAGGAAGAGAAGTAGGGTCTTCACATCTGAGGTCATGTTTGCTGAGATACAGAGTTCTGAGCAGAAGCATTATACTTTGACATACTTTCCAGGGAGAGAAAGGCACTGGAACCGTCGGAGCATCTGGCCAGAGTGTGCAGCCTCTGTGGAAGGACTGCTCCTGCTCCTGTTTTAAAGAAGGGGGCGAGGCTGCTCCTGTTTTAAAGAAGGGGGCGAGGCAGAGAGCCCCGGCCAGAGGGATGGAGGAGGTCGCTTAACGTGGGAAGAAGCGCCCCGACACACAGACTCAGAAGCCATGCAGGGCCCCAGGGAGAAGGTGTGCGCTGACCCGAGAGAAGGGGCAGAGGAAAAGCCAGCATAGAAAAGAATGGTGACACTGCTCCCTGTCACTTCGCTGCATCCAGTGGCATGATTTTCCCTCAAATTAAAATAGAATCAGAGAACGGACTTCGCCCTATGAATATTTTATAGAATTTCAGAAATAATAGTCTGGTACATTGATGTGACTGTCCACAATCAATTCAAAAGGCACCCATATATCTTCAGAAGCACCATATAATCAGACTCACACAACTGAGTTATGATTTGAGAGTTTATTAGTCCAGGGAAAAGGCAGGAGGGAGGGATTCACTTAATCACAATTGCATGGTTTACTTGAGGCAGGGAAGTGGACAGGTCATCATTTTTAAAGATTTCCGAAGTTTATATCCCCTGCACATTTCAAAACATTCCCCTAACGTTCCTGGAGAGGAGAGGAGCTGCTGGTTTACACCAACGAGGAAACATGTCCCCACCCCTCTGACAATGGCGTTGATAACTGCTTCTGAACGTGCCATGAACCCGATGGTGCAGATGGAGCAACTGTCTCATCTGTGCAGACTGACTTCAGAGGAACGTTGCAGGGAGTCTGTGCATTGGATTTACAATGTGCTGGTGCTATTTATAAAAACTGAGGCAAGAGAGTGACCCATTTGAATGATTTGGTATCAAGTGTTTAGACGGATCTCTTAATGACACAGAGCGTCAGTCTTTGTTCTCTAGCAAGGACCCAAAGTAACAACCTGGCAGCGCCCTACAGAGAGGTGCAGCGTTCTCTCATTCTCCGTTGGAAACCCGAGTGGTGACTGTCCTGCCTGAGTCCTCTTCCATGACTGTGTAACATGATGAAACCAAGCTCAGGGATTGTTAGGTCCTGCCCTCTAGAAATAGACTCGAAGTCCAGACTTAGTGCTACAAGTAAAGTTGGGACATGATGCTGGAGGGGACACAGGAGAGTGGGAAGCCGAGACGGGTTACCCTCATTCCTCACAGACCCCACATTAGTGCTGCACGCACGGCTGTGCCTCATACCTGGGCAAGGGGACTGGGGACGGTGCCCTGGACCTCCCCACACAATGCCCATTTGATCCCAGTGCAGGCGTGGGGAGGAAGGGTTGCCTTTGAGGGTGAAGAGCATTCTGTGGGAGCCTGGGAAAGCACCTGACTCTCGGGAGGTCCGGCTTCGCCCTGCGCCCTCACTGCATGGAGGAGGCAGGTCCACACAAGGGCTGGGATGGACACAGAGCACGACGTGGGGCCAGAGCGGGCCTGTGGCTGGGCGTTGTCCAGGACGGTCTTGTGGCTACAATGTGGGCTATGCCAGGAGGCGAGAAAATTCAGGGGGCCGCGCTATTGAAAAGCCCCTGGTGGGATAGGGGTTCTGAGATGGCACGGGGCCAAGTTATTTCCTCCTGGGTAGGTGCTGGGGATGTACCTAGGATGCCGTCAGTCAGTTCTGTGGGATGGCTGCATGGACACGGATTCCATGGCCCTGCCCCACACCCAGTTGGTGAAGAAGCCATCAGGTGAAGGACACAGGTGTTTCTCACTGAAGTCAGGCTAGTGGACATGGAGATGGACGAGAGGAAACAGACAGGAGCATGGCACCATCACTAGATGGACATGTCCTTCCTCCAGTCTCAGGGTCACTCAGTGAGCCTCAACACATGCAGCCTTGCCAGGCTGGCCACATTGGGAGCTTTAACAAGGGACTTCTCCAGCCCCTCATGCAGACCTCCTTGACCAGATCGGGGTGCTGGGACAGCCTCCTGCCTCTGCAGCCAGTGGTCGCAGTTTTCCCTCTCACTGTCCACCATGAGATTGTAATGGCTCTGTCTGTCTTTGTGAAATATATTAAGACGTCGATTTAAAAGTCACATCTGCAGGCTACCATTAGACCTGCAGAAGGAGACCGGCTTCAGGCAGCTGAGTTTCCAGCCAGATGAGGCCTAATGGCTGAGTAGTTAAGTCTGCTGGACACAGCCCACATACATCCCCAGGACCCGGCTCATGACCGGGCAGAGGAGAACCACCAAGATGAGCAACTAAATGCAGTATTAAATGCTTCTTCCTCCTCTCTCTCCCTGCCTGCCTCTGTTCCCTTCCTTCCTGCCTGAGCCTTTCCTTCATAAAAAAAATTCTGCAGCCAGAGAACAGCCAGCATGGCTGCACCCAGGCAACCAGCATGGGGCATGCTCTAGAGACAGGGCACGGTTGATGACACACGCCTCCCATGGAAGGAGGGCAGGTTCTGGAGAACAGGGTGTGCTGAACAGACTTCTGATTGGTGGGCACTGTTTGCCAAAAGCAGCCTAGGACTGTGTCAGCTGGCCTGGCCTGCAGCACCCGCTGGTCTTCAGAGAGGCTGCAGGCTGAGGACCCACGGGGAAGGGCTGACTGGGAAGCAGGGCCGGCACACCTGCGAATGCAGAGCTGCCTGCTTGGTTGGCGCCTCCCAAAGCTCAGAAGGTGTTCCCGAAACGCTCGTGGCACTGACGCCAATTAATCATGGAAGTGGCAGGCACTCGTCACCAGAAAGCCCTCATTACGCTGAGTGCCTGCCCCTGTCCTGCTTCCAGATGCTGAGAGGCCACGGTCTGCAATAATTCCGCTCGGCGTCTCTCAGACCCAGGACCAGAGCCGGGCGCCAGCAGGAGTCGCACTTCACCGCGTCCCTGGGCTCGCGTTGCCTTCTCGGCATGCGGGCCCCATGTGGGCTGGCATCCTGGCGATGAAGCTTTTCTGAAAGAGGTGATCATAGACAGGACATCTCAATAAACAGGCAATGCACATAATGAACCTTTGTTTTCCCTCGTAGAAAAGACTGGCTGGTATGGTGTGAAGAGGGGAGATCTGTTAACTTTCAAAGTTTACCATCAGGGACATGTAACTGCCACTAATATTTGGTGGCCAAACTCAAGCATGGTGACATTATAGTTTGGTCATTGGAGCGAGCTGGTAGAAACCCGGCATTATTCTCCAACGTCCATCCCTCCCTCAGATGCTGAGTGCCACCACCTGTGTTTTCACATTCCTGGGGGTTTCAAGAAAACATGAACCATTTTAAGAAGCAAAACCGTAGTCAAATGTGGCCAATAGATGGATAAAGCCGATGAAAAGGAAGACCGTTTTAACTTTGGGAAACCCGTATCATATTTAACTAGGTCTGTGTTCCAATGTCCTCATTCCTGGTCAGAAAAGAAGCTGGGAAGTGACAGGAAATCGTCCAGCTCGTGTCTCAGGAACACCTCTAAACCCCAACCTGGGGTGGTCAGAGCTTGCCGCAATGGGAGGGCTATGCGGGAAGTGTGCAGGGACCTGCGGAGAACAAGCACCTGTAGACTGGCAGGTGCCCGGCTCTCTGGTGTCCAGAGAGAGCAGTGGAGGAGCGAAGGGGAGGATTAGAAACGTCTGCTCCTCTCCCTTGTGTCTTGGAGCCTGACCCAGGGTGACCCAGGTGTGCAGGTAGCTGATCCCGGACTGAATGGATGGCCAGTGAGCACTGCTCTGTATATTCTGGATTTGACAATAAAAAGAACAATTAGAACAGTGGGACGTTCTGCGCTGACTTTCCCAGCCTGCATATCCATCACTGAAAATGGGGATGTGCAGTATTGCAGGGCACTCTGCAGTGGCGCCCATGAGCCCATGGACGTGTGATGTTACCTACAAAATGGCAGAACGCTAAAGGAATTTGAAGCCACTGTCACCTGCTACACATCCAAACACATCCAAGTCATAGGCAGATTATCAAAAAATCCACACTAAAGTCATGTTTATCTCAATGTTTTTAAGGAAAGGTGCAGGCAGGAACGAAGGCAGGCAGACAGAGAGAGGAGAAAGAAGCACTTTATTTAGTTGTTCATCTTGGTTGGTTCCCCTGTATCCAGGGCATGAACTCAGGTCCTTGGGATGTGTGTGGACTGCATTACAGCAGAGGTATCCATTAGGCCAGCAGAGCACACCTATCTCAATTCTTAATGTCTAATACATGACGTCTGACTTTCAACAGGAAATATAGAGGCATGACTGAAGGCCTTAAAAAGAGACAAAGCAGGCATCAGAACAAAATTCAGATATGACACAGATTTGAGGATTATTTGCTAGGAAAAGCAAAATATCTAGCATTAAATGTGGAGGGCTCCCCCAGACACAGCAGTTTGCAAAGCACACATGAGTAATGTAAGCAGAGAGAATCAAAGGAAAATGCTAGAAACCAAAATCACTGATGGAACCAAGGATGCCTTCAACAGGCTCTGAGCAGAGTGGTTCAGGCCAGGAAAGACTCAGTGAGCTTGAAGATGGGAGAAAAGAATCAATTTCAAGAGTGTTGTACTTGCGATTTTGTATACTATAATGAGAAGAATGGAAGAAGCCAAAGGATATTCAAAGACACAACGAGAAAGAGTTTTATTTTCTAAAATTAATGACAGACACCAAACTACAAGTCCAGGAAGCACAACCAGGCCAACCAGGACACACCCCAAACCCAAGCCAACCCAGTGACCACGTTCAGACTGCAGAGACCAGCAGGAAAGAACACACTGAAAGAAGTCAGAGAAAAGGTAACTTCATCAAGTCTAAGAGTTACAGCAAATTTCTTATCAGAAACCATAGAAATAAGAAGAGTTGAATGAAATCTTTAAATGTCAAGAGTAACTCCACCAACTTTAAAAATAAGGGCTTTTAATACAAACAAGACCTGAGGAAAATGAAATTTTAAACAGGAAACGCATTGAGAAAAACCAGTGAAATACAATGTTGTCCTTTGAAAATATTTAAAAAAGTGCAAACTTCTAGCTCTACTAACAAAGACACGGTAATATCAAATTAAACAAAGTATAAAATAAATATTCATAAGTCCATGCTGTATAACGAATTACAGAATACACCGACGAGAAGACACATTCTCACGGAGAAGAATGTGAAAACAATGTGTGTTCTCAAAAGCGGTGGATCAATAGTCCCTACCCTTGAAGTGTGGGCTGCACCCTCATGCATGTGATTTCTGTCCACAGAGTGCAGAATGCAAAAAAGAAACAGTATTTCACCGTGAAGGAACCTGACAAACATAAATGTAAGCCAGACAGATCTGACATTGCCTTGACTGGATTTCTGAATTGCTAGGGAGCAGTCATTTCTTTGTGGGGCATTTTTCTTTTTGAACGGGTGTGCCCGTAACTGTTGACTACTGTCTGTCCTTCCTCTATATGCTGATTGGACAGCTTCCTTACTTCATTCCAGAAAGCAAAAGATGGAAAAGAAATGTGCTGTGGGAACTAGACCCAAAGAATTAAAATCAAGGAGCCTCAGCCACATGTGGACGTGACTTAGATAATGAGATTCTAGATTGTGAGCTGATGCTGTAATGAGACATGACTTTTGAGTACCTTGGAAGGGAGTGAACTCATTCAACTAGGGGAGGAACACTAATAATCATTAATCATTGGAAGACACAGGGCAGATTGTGGTAGCCAATTCTTAAATGGTTCCCAATGATCCCACCCTCCTGATAGTCATACCTTGTGGGATCCTCTCCCTTTGACTATAGGATTGAATGAATGACTCCCTTCCAATCCATTGAATAAAGCACTAGTGATGTCTTTTCCAAGATGAGGCTGTAAAGGACTACAATGCCCACCTTACTTGTTCTCTCTGTGTATTGTGTGTCTCTTTCCCATTCACACAGATGCACACATACTCTTCCTAGTGTTGCCAGATTGGAGAAACCCACTTGTCCAGGAAATTAAGGCACCCTCCAACCAAGCGCCAGCAAATAACCAACGTCCTCATTCCAAAAATCCTTGAAGAACTGAGGCCTGCCAAGAGTCATGCCAGTGAATTTAGAAGCAGACCCTCCCCTCCTATGGCCTTCTTCTGAGCATGTAGGCCCAGCTGAAAACTTTTTCTTCAGTGAAATACCTGTAAGTAGAAGATAGAACTAAGCCATAGCTGGACTCCAGAGCTCTAGAAACTGAGGTGATCGATGGGTTTTATTTGAAACCTCCATGTCTGGGGCTAATTTTTTATGCAATAAGAGGTAAGGAGAAGTGAAAATGGTCCACATATTTTGGGGTTATTTTGACAATCCCTTAAACTATCAAGCACACTTACCTTGGAACTGAACAATTCCACTCCTAGATATTTATACATGAGGAAGGAAAGTCAGTGTGCACCACAGGGACACATACCATTTGTACACAAATGTGCAAAGCAGCTTGATTCATAACAGTATAAAGCTGGAGTGAGCACGCGTAATCATTAGCTGGAGAATGGGCAGATACTAGTACAAGCAAACGACAGAACACTGTTTAGCATTGAAAAGGAATGAACTACTAAATATGCAAAAAACATGATGGATTTTATAAACATTGTGTTCGGTGAAGGAATTCATAAAGGGTGACTTGATTTCCATGGAATTCTAAAATATTCAAAAGTAGTCTATGACAACAAAATCAAACCATTGTTGGCTCAGGGCAGTTTTTTGGAAAGAGGTAGAAGCACTTTTCTGAGGGCAAGGAGGATGTGATCGTAACAGGACGTGGGTTATACAAATGCTCTTGTCAAAACGCATCTGTGCATTTTACTCCACATAAATTACACCTCAATAAAAAAGCAAATGTAATTTTAAAAAAAAGAAAGAAAAGGAAAAGAGTGAAATACAAAATCATGCAGAAATCTTTCAGATCATGCATTGAGAAGAAAAACAGTGCCATTGTTTTCTTAAAACCAAACTCTGTCATAATGAAGAAAATTTCCACACAAGAGATAGAGTCAGTCAGACAACAATAGCATGTTTCTCATCTTGGTCTTTGCAAAACTTTTCAAGCTTGATTAGGAAAATGTATTTCCTAACACAAAGGTGAATCGAAGAACTCTGAGATCAGGTTGAGGTCTTCTCCAGGTCATTCAACGTGCGCGTCGCTCCCTTAAATCCTTGTTAAGGGACCCAGCTTTCACTCTGGAGTGGGAGAGAAAGAAACACAGGTAATCACACAGGTGAATACACAAGAGCAGAGGTGAGCAGAAGAGGCGGGGCAAGTGTGTCGTAAGGTAAGGTGACATACTCCCAAAGGTTCCACGCAGTGGTGACCACACCTGCCTTTTGAAGAACACCCTCTGCTGTGTCTACACGACAATATTCCAGAGCCTCAGTTTCCTTGCCTGAAAAATAGCACAATAGCATCGAACTCAGAGCTGTGCGCAGAAATGGGAAACCATCCGTCCAAAGAGGTTCACTAGGGAGAGCAAAGCCAAGACTTTCACGCGGGGACACACCCCTGGCCTTGCCGTGTCCAGGGCCTGACAGCACCATGCACACCTGGCCCCCACATTCCAGAACAGACTGTTCTGAGCTGCCTGTGAGCTTCAGGGGCAGGATCCTTTATTTCACAGAATGGGAATCGTGCCTGTTTGGATTTGGGGACGAAGAAATGACAGGAACGTCCGCCAATCAATGAAGAGGATAAGACATCCCCCTTCACTCTTAAAGTGGCCCCAGCTGGGGAAGAAGGGCTTCCCGTCCCACCTGTGAAGAGATGCAACCTGGTTCTCACAGGTGAGGCCGTTCCTCCCTTCACGCATGTGATGAAACTAAGGACTGGGGCTGGAGAATAGAAACCGAATTAAACGGAGTTAGGTGGCTTGGTTTTCCCTGCAGAAAATTCTAATTCAACTCTGTACCTGGAAAAATCTAGAAGAAGCCTCGCTGGAGTGAATGATGGGGCTGTCTCCTAATGTGCTCCTGGACCGCTGTTGAGGCTTGTGGGTCTAAAACGTTGCAATGCAGTCTTCATGGTGTGGGTTTGTTTTCCTTAGTTCCCAAGGGTCAATTTTCCACCTCTAGCCGAACGCTGCCTAATTAGATCATGACTTCACAAGCGCCGAAAGAGAGGAAATAGAAAGAAAAGGCCCTGGGGAGATGCAAACACTTGGCTGCAGAAAGGAGTGGACCTGCGCTGCTGCCCTCCCACCAAATTCCGCCCGGGTCCAGCGCCCCCGGAGCAGACCCCGGGCACGCAGGGTGCGGCGCCCACCTCGCTGCGCCGCGAACCCGCTGCAGCGAGCTGCTCCTCCTCCGCCCCCTCTACTCCGTCGCCTTCGCCTGTGCGGTGGCGTCTGGCAGAGCCTCGCGTGCCACCTCCCGACCATCCCGGGAAGGTTTGGCGGCGGAGCCCAGCCCGGGAGCCGCAGGCGAGCGTGGCCCCCGCCCCTCCGAGTTGCCTTCTCCGAGAAGCCCTGCAGGGCGGTTGGAGTAAGCCGCGCGCACTGATACCGCCCGAGCTGAGCGCTGGGCGGGTGGAGGGTGTGGGCCGGCTCCTGCAGGAGCCCACGAACCCACGGTGCCCTGCAGCGGTGGCTCTGCGCGGGGGGCGTTAGCGCGCTGGGCCCCCCAGCTCTCGCGGATCTCGCACCCCCGGCTCTGCTGAGAGCCCACCCCCACCGCACACACCCACACACACCTCCTCGCGCTGCTCCGAGCTCCTGTGGACCTGCTGGGCTCCGGTCCTGAGTCCTGGACTGCTTCCCGGGAAGGCAGCGCAGGGCAGAGCGCCTGGGCGCCGCCCCCGGGTCCCAGAAGCAGCTTCTCCGTCTTCGGTGTGGGCTGCAGGCTGCGCCGTCCCCGGACCAGGGGCTCCGCGGGGACCTGCAGTGGAGGGCTCCCCTGTCGCCCGGACGGACGCGCCGGGGAGGGAGGACCCCTTGCCTCCCGCGGCCCAGTAGCTTTGCGCCCTCCCGGCACTAAGGAAGTTTTGAAGGTAGAGAATCGGGTCCACACCTGACTCCGGACATGAATCAAACGGCTGGAGCCTCCAATAACGTCAGGTGCCCCCCGGGGAAAGGCCACAAGGTAAGAGACCGCGCGCGGGGCCTGGGAGCAGGTGCATCTGCAGGTGCGGGATGGTGGACCCGGCCAGGTGGGGACCGGGATGCCGGCCGCGAGGGCCGGGGGGTTGGGCGTCTGGGTGAGCGCCGCCGCCGCGCGGGCCCGTGGGAACAGGTGCGTCGAGTCGACCCAAAGCCGCCAGCAGACCGCTGGGCACCTGCTCCTGCTGCCCAGGACTGGAGAGCCTGGGATAAACCCCGGGGTCAGTGCTCCGGGCAGGTGCCGCTGTTGGCCCAGGGCTGCTGATTGCAGCTTTTCAGGGAAGAGGGGTCAGCGGTGGGGTCAGCCCGGGAATCAGGCTGAGACCCGCCGGTCAGAGCACACAGAAAACCCTTTCTCCGGAAGCGCGGGCTCGGGTCGGGTCAGGGACACGTGCGTAATTCACTTTAATGGGCCCGCCGGAGCCTGGAATGATGTCCAGGAAATGACTGATGCTCAGAGAGAGGCCAGGGCAGCGGGGCAGGGAGCCTCCTAGAACCTCTAGCGGCGGAGTCTGTAGGGAAGTGACTTTGGAAACACCGCTTCCCGTGCAAAGGGACGGGTCGCCACCCAGGTGCCACCACCTTGCTTGGCCACCACAGTATTCCTCTTGGCATTCTCGCCTATCCGTGCCTCCTCCCTTACAGGCAGTTTGCAAGGGAATTCCTTACCAGGGTTCCGTCAATGTACTTAAAAAATGTTTCAGAGTATTTCTATTACTTAAAAAACTTGAAGGATCTTTCATTTAAGATGCAGCCCAAATCTGTGTTTACCCACTGTATTTGCTACCCTCTTTTGCCTAAACACTCTTCTGCGTGAAGAGGCAGAGCTTTTGTGCATGCTGTTAGGAGATTGTTCCATTATTATCTATCTGTTAGGGCTGGACAATGTGCAGTTGGAATAATGGCTGAGGATTCACCTGGTGGGTAGAGGTAAAATGTTTGCTCTATTGAGTTATGTAAGATGAGGATTTAGGGCTGTTGAAATACCTCTAATTCAACTAAGTAATACCCAGCATTTCCTTCTTTCCGGCTGGTATGAAATATTTGAACCAGCCAGTCATCTCTCTGATCTCTGCTCCCATTAACTATGATTTGAGTAGTTATGCTTTCCCCATTTACTTTATTTAATGTTCATAGGAAATGTCTTTTTAATATGTAGTAGCTGATAGAAGATTTTAAATTAAAAATAATAAAGCTTCATACCTCGCTGGTCATGGGGCAGACCTCTGTGGGTTTCAGAAAATCACTCAGTCACTTCTTCGAAAAAAGGCCTGTTGGCCTCGTGGCGAGGTGACCGCTTGGCTGCATGGACGGTGGGGTCTGGACACCAACAAAGCCTCTGGGAAGTGAAAGCCCTGTTAGTCACAATGTAGCAACTGCTCTGTGCATCTCACAGGTGTCTAAGGTGAAGGTGTTAGTTCCACAAGTCCTCCCATCGGCCATTCATTTACAAACGTGGGAAATGCCCATTGTTCCAACAGCTGAGACTCAAACAGGAGCCTAGGTGTTGATTTTTGTCTCCAGAGGGGACCTCTGTCCCTTCTGCTCGATCCCTGGGTTGGGTTCACTACCCAGAGCCAGATGATTACCCCCCTGCTGGAAGGAGAACATTTCTGGTTTCTCAGAGAGAGAGCCCCCCTACGTGGTGAGGGGTCAGCAGGTGTGCTGTTTGTCTCCAGGGCTGTTGCAAGTGAGATGAACTCAGGAGACGAGGCCTGGTGTCCTGTGAACATCAGCAAACTGGACAGATCACAGGGAAGTTAGGTTATTGTTTTTTTTTTAAATATAAAGCTCAAGAGCATGAGCTTATTTTATTAGAAGTTTGAAGCATGTTTGTTTCCATTTTACATCAGCACTTGGGAGGCATCCGTGGGAGGGGACATCTAAGCTCAGGAAAATGTCCCCAGGGACCACTTTCATCTGCTCATTTATTCACTGACCCCCTTTAGTCATTTCTATTTGGCAGGTTATTTTGATTTGCAGACATTCCTCAGGAGACATCTGTCTTTCCCTGTTAGGTGGCTACTCGGTGGCTGAGTTTACCCATCTTTAGATGCGGTTGGTATTATCACAGGTTCACCCCAGTATTAAACCTCCAGAATTGGGAAACAAAAGGTCCTTTTCGTAACTTCCTTGCTCCTGACTGTGGGGTAAGGACATGTGCGCGCAGCTGCAGGGGCTCACAGAGGGTCACCGATGCCGCTATCAGCCCTGTTGGGACCAGGGGACAGCTCCAGGAGTTACAATCACAAGGACTGGGAAATTAAAATGTCCCCGTGGGTCATGCTGGCCATCCAGGTGGGTCTGGTGCTGGACGCAGTGACGGGTTTTCATCAAGCACCCATGGGACTAAACACCCAGGACTGTTCTCACATCTCAGAGCCTACTACCAGGCCTGCTGCCCACATGCACTGGGCAACCCGCTTCCGCAGAGTCGGCCATGTCCGCAAGTGCATGCTGACTCGGGGGTCCTCTCAGACATGCTTTCTGGAAATGTCTTGTGTCTTCCTTCCCTTCTGCTCTTTTTTTTAAAGAGCTCTATGGTCTATACTTGATGCCCCTAGTTTTATAAAGTGTATGTGTGAAGAGCACAGAGAGTGAGGAAATACCCCGGTTAACTGTGGTCAGGTTAAGAGAGCACTTATTTTGCACCTAATTGTCTGCACTCAGGATGCACTGTGTGTGTTTGAGTATGCCATGCATGTATTTCATGAAGTGGCTAAATAATACAAACATTTAACTTTGCCTTTGAAAAGTTGCGTGCCATTCTACAAGGAGTTGTCAAAATCCAGTATAAGCTTCATGAAAAGAAGAGTTGTGCTTTTATTATTTACACAAAGGCATGCATTCATTTTTCCATTTCCTAATAGATACAAAGCCTTGCAGTGAATGGTGCTGATACAGCTCAGTGTTGCAGAATGGACAATTTAAGCTTCAATATGTAAGAGTTCAGCTGGATTCCAGAATTATTCTTTAATTGGTGGTTTTAAAATTTGTTCTCCTTAAGCTGTTTTTTCATGGCTGTTAACATACTATTTCGCCAGCACCTAGTTTTCTGCATTGCTTCCAAAACATCACAGTGGTGGCACAAAAAGGCTGCTGGTGTGTGGGGTAAATGTTTCAGGCGTGCAGACCAGCTTCGCAGTCTATTTTCTGACCTTCCTGCCAGAGTGTAGGATTTCCAATGGCGTCCACATTTAGATAAAGATAAACTTTCAGGTGTAAAGTATTTTATTTACTGATAAACCAGAGACCATATTTGTTTGAAGCTCTAAGCTGGATTTTTTTTCAATGCAAGGTGCTTTTATTATCCAAATATGTTAAGTTCTTTGGATGTATTAGCTTCCTCCTTGGACTTTGTACCCCTGGTACAAGGACAGGGACACAGAAACTGGGCCTCTGGCTCAATTTGGCTTCTGTCTCTGTCATTTTTCTTGTAGGGCATTAAAGAAACAGACTGAAACTTTCATCTGGGTGGGAATGCGTCGTGCGCAATCATGCTGGCTCCCCCTCTGCATTTCTGCGTCGCCTGCTTCTGACAGGCTGGTGTTTCTGGTTATAGAACTCTGGGTTGGTGGGATTTGTTTTCCCTTTCAGCTCTTTGAGACAGCGCCGCACTGAATTCTGGCCTCAGTTGATTTCCCTGCGGAGTGAACTTTCCCGGGGCTCCTTGCTCTCTGTGTGATGCGCGGTCACTCTCCCTTTTTCCGAGACTGTCTCTCGCTCACTGCTTCTCAGGATCTTTGCGTGCGAGGTGCCAGGCGTGGGTTCCTCATGAGCACCCTGCAGAAGCAGAACCTCTTGAATCTTTGAATTCCCCGCTAGAGGTTCTCTTCTGTCCTGTCCTCAGTTACCCAGCTGTGACATGTGTTCAATTGTCCTACAGTCAGGTCTCTGCAAGACTTGGCCCAAGGTTTCCTCTCTCTCCTGCTGCTCTGTTCTCACATCCAGCGTCTGCTTCCCCACCTCGTTCGGTTTTGTGCTCAGTGCTCAGTGCTCAGCTGCACATGCTGCACTTTTCACTCCAGGATCTCCACCTCATTTTCTTGCTGCTCCGAGTTTCCCTGCTTTGATGTCCTCTTTTTGCTCCGATCAGTGTCATTCTCCTTTAACTGGGGACCTGTGAGAGGAGCTGCTTGGAAGTCCCGTCTTCTTGCTGTGGCACCTGGGCCCCGGGGCCTGGCGGGTCCTGCTCAGCTGGGCGCTCCTCTCCAGGGGCCCTCACTTCCACGTTGCCTGTCCTGCAGGGAACCGTGAACTCTTCTCAGCATGCGCACGCTGAAGGGGTCTGGCTCTTGTCCGGCCTCTTTTAGCCACAAAGCATTTTAATTCCATGGTGTTCCTTGCTTTTTCGACACACTGCTCTCTCACATTTCGTAGACAGTATAAACCGCACGTTTATATGGGAAACCAAAAAATTTTCTTCTGCATCCTGGTGGCTCAGTGCTAAGCCAGTGGCTGGGGTGTGGACCATGTGAAGCCCAAGGAACCAGGTCCGAGACCTGGGACCTGAAGGAACAACCGCAAAATAAATAAATGAAAAGAATTTTTTCCTTTCCTTCTCTCCCTAAAATACTTCCTCCTCCTCTTCCTGAAAAAACAAGCTCACGTGACCACTTTGCTTGCAGACTCGCTTTCTGGCAGTGGTCTGGATGGCATCCTCTCTTTGGGGTGCACCCGTTCTGTGGATGAAGGAAGGAGTCGCTTTCGGAGGCAACTGTGCAGGGAACTCGGGGGACCCTCACTGGTTTCCCCGGTTCTAGAGCCGGCCCTCACTTTCCAGCTGCTGCTGCTCTGTCCCCGCGTGAGCCCTCCAGCCCACACCACACGTCACAGGGATCCCTCATATGGCAATGGTCACCTTACCAAGAACCTCAGTGGGTGTGGGGTGGGGGACCCGCCTGTTTCATGAATCACTTCGGTGCCCAGCGTCCACACTTGTGGACACCTCGCCTATCGCACCCTGGAATCCATGATGTCGAGTTTCTGCGAGAACAATTCACTGGACGGATTCCTCGCTACATTTTCTTAAATCTTTAGTCCAAAACAGAGTGTCTGCTGCACTCTGAGACTAAACCAAAGCAACAGACCCCGGCTGTCACCTCTCGGCACTGCCTTGGCCTCTGCCCTCCCTCACGAAGACCTGGCCCTGGAGGCCTCTTTGTGTTGATTCTTGCTCTTTTCTGTTTCCTCTCCTGTCAGGGTCTCCCTTTTCTTTTCTGCATGTGTTATGTCGGCCAGCATTTGCCTTCTGATCAGTGGCAGCTTGCTGATGTGCAGACAGGTCCACCCCAGGAGCTGCCCGGGGAGCGGGCCCCGCCCGGCAAGGGAGGGTGGAGGGGAGGCAGCAGGGCTGAGAGGCGGGAGCACACGTGGACAGGCAGGGCGGTGCAAGAAGAGGGGGTCTTGTCCTGCCCCTGAACCTTAGACATTGATATTGAATCCTTAATGGGGCTCTGTCACCTGCAGTCCACCTGGTCTCCGTGACGCATTGCTGTTGTTCTGTGTCCTGGAAGAGGCTCCTGGAGTGGGGACAGAGGGCGGCACGTTTGTTCAAGGGCAGGGGAGGGGACGGAGCTCAATGGTCAGCTCGCAGTGACATCTGCAACCAAGGGCTCCCGTTCCGTTCCTTGTGGTCACTCACGAAAATGAAACTCAATTTAACATCCTCCCCCTCCTGTCTCTTTCCTGTCAACACTAATGCTTCTCCCTCCTGAGACATGCCCACACTTCTCTTTTTCATGACTAACAGGTTTCCCTCCTGGACTGGGGACACGGTGGGACGCTCTCCCTCGTGATCAGGCCGGCCCCTGTCCACAGCGGTCTGGGCATGTGCATTGTGGTTGGCCCTGTCGGTGGCTTCTGTCCTGTCCCTCTTCCTCCTCACACGTCCTCCTCAGACCCGCCTTCACCTCTGGGAGTGAGGCCACAGCCACAGAAGTGGATTCAGCTGGAAGTAGGCCCAGCACTGCCCAGCTGCCGGCATCCCCTCAGCCTGCGTGTGGGCTTGAACCTCTGACCTTTCCAGCTCTGCTCCAGCTCCAACCTGTTCACAGCCCGTGATTCTTACTGCTCCGGGCGGGGACATGTGTCCTCTTCTGTGACAGCGCCAGGTGCCCCTGAGAGAATTCTCCCTCTTTACTAGAATTTGAAAACAGAATCTCACTTCAGAGGAGTTTTGTCTCACGGAGCCAACCAAATCCAACAAGTTACTGAGAGAGCCGGCATTCAATCCTGCCTCTGGTCCCTGTTTCCAGCACATTCTATTATCCCAGCCGCTCCACGAGTCAGCCCCTGCCTGAGGACCAGTCAGGCCATGTCTGCTGGACACTGACCATGTGTGGCCAGCAGGTCAGCCTGAAAGACGTGTCCATGATCGTTAACATCAGCCTCCACTCACTGGGCTAGCCATGAGTCCCACCCAACACCCCTCTTCTCCTGAGCAGGCAGCTGGCCTGTTTGGCTGGTCACTTCTGAAAGAATGGGAAAGGGAATCCACATAAATAAAAAATGTAATTTATTTTTTACTGCTTACAATCTAAATCATCCTGAAGAATTTTAGAAAATGTAGTGTAATGCATAAAACATAAATTACCTTAATGACTTCCAGGATATTAGTGAAAATCTATTTATGTTATTTTCATTTTATTGATTTTTTAAATTATAATTGTCCTTGTTTTCTTAGTAAAATACATAAAATGACTATAAGCTCATGCATAAGTTAAATTTCCAGGAATAGAGGGCAGTAAATGAGTAGTAATTGTTTTTCTGGTTTAACTTGTTGGATAATTTTCTTCTCTTTTTTTTCCAGCCTAAAACTATACCTCAGATGCAGTGTTTTAATTAGCTCACATTTTATACCCCTGGAAGGGAATAGACTGATTGGAATTTTATAGACCCCCCATCTGATGTTGCTTGTATTTGGGGCCTGGAGACCTGTGTTTAGCTAATGAGAGAGAAGGAAGCATATGACTCCTTGCTCATTCCTTTCCCGTGGTTTTAGATCCTTAGTAAAGTTTGTGTGAAGGAGACCTGGCTGAAGCAAAACAGAAGGGTTTCCTTGGGGTTTTATGAGGACTGAGGCCCAGGAGGCAGACCCTAGAAGGTCTTTAACTGTGCTCAGAATTTCATAACTGGGGTCCACGCAGCAAAGGCGGGGTGTTCTCACTCAGGCCCACTGTGCAAATTAGGATTAGCAGTTCATCAAGTTCCGAATGGTGCCCCACTTAGGAAATAAGGCTGGAGGTCCGAGTTCTGATTAGTGCTCTCACGCATCTCAGGGGAAAGTCAGCTGAGCGGTGACAAGCGGGTTCCAACCCTGGATGTCTCTGTGGCCTGCTGGCTTGGATTCAGCTGCTGCCCAATCTGGACGTGCCCGGACGTGTCTGGACAGACCTGGACACATATCTGGGGCCAGATTCTCAATTTCCAGTTCCGTTTCAGTTACTCAGACCTAAAAGACTCCCAAATATTCCTTATCTCTTGTCACATTGTTTTCATGCTAAGTGAACATAACGTGCCTACATACTAGTGTCTGTATCTTCCTTTATTATGGACACACTGTCCTCAAAAGACGTTTAATCATGATGAGGTCATTTAAAATCTTATCTGACAAAATGTGGACATAACAGAACAAGTTCAGGTATTCATTACATTCTCGTTAAGTCAAAAAGAGGCTTCTGTCTTTGAAGAGGTGGTTGTGAAAGCAGTGTGGATGTGGAGTGCAGTGTGGAAAGCTCCTCTGATGAAGGAGTGTTAGTGCAGGAGAGTGCACATGCAGAAACGGTGTGAATGGCTGTGTGTCCTTCAGGGCTTGAGTCTCAGCTCAGTGACTGCAGCTTGCTGGGCCTTTTCCCCTTGATTTGAAAACCAAGGAAATCAACTAGACTTGCAGGCCCCATCAAGCTCTTACCTGCTGATATTCCAACCTGAGAAACAGCCATGGGCAAAGTAATAGCCATTGTGAAGGCATCCTGGGCATATCAAAGGAATTACTGTGGTAAAATCTACTCAGTGCAAACCCAGGTCAAAGACAGCCCTTCACACTTCAGTATGAACACCCCCTGCAAGTCCTTCCAGGAAGGACGCATTACAGCTGCTTTTATGTTAAGGTATTTATGTTAGCTAAGTAAATAGCTTGTGCCTTAAACCAGGACTAAAAATCATTACCTCTTTTGCCCTTGAAACATATTTAAAATCCCAGAAAATCCTGTTTAGCTGCTGTATTGCAGTATAATTGCTCAATTTAAATGCACAGTCTGATATTTTTGTCCTATCTGGTATAAATAAAAACCCCACCATCAGGATAGGCATCAGTCCCACACCTTTTCTCAGCTGGCTTTCTGCTGTGTCTCCCAAACTCCCCCACTAGCCCCTCCTATCCCCAAGTAACCACAGGCCTTTTATCTGGTGCAATGTATTTCCATTTGCTAACATTGTATTTGAATGGATCATTCAGCTGTTTGACCACTTTCACTAAGCATAACTCTATGGAGATGTATCCATGTGGTAACAGGTATCAAGAGTTGATTCATTGTGTCACAGAGGAGTATTTGATTGCATACTTCCTGTCCAGGGTTCTGTCCAACAAGACTCCTATAAACATTCTCTTGTACATATTTGTATTTACATTTCACCCCGGTAAAAATCTAGGAGTAGACTTGCTAGGTCATCTGATCATCTGGTTTAAAGAAATTGCCAAGCTCTTTTCCAGAGCTGTTTCAGAATCATCTGGCATTCCTACCAGAAGCGTGTGGGGATTCCAGTTCCTCCATATTCTTCTAATGCTCTAAGTTATCAGTCTTGAATATCAGCCATTTCCATATTTAATGCTATTATGTTATAGTTTAACTTTGGTTTTCCCAGTGGTCAATGATGTTGAGCATTTTTACTTGTGTGTATTTACCATCCATATGTTTACTTTGTTGAAAAATGAGTTAAAGTTTGGGGCATATTTTAAAACTAGGTTGCTTGTTTTCTGTTGTGTTGAGCGTTCTTTTTAATTCTCTTATCAGATGTCTAATTTGCAAAAAAAACCCAAAAAGTTTCTCCCAGTTTATGACTTGGTTTTTTTCATTCTCTTAACACCATTTTCAGAAAGAGGCAAAAATCTTTCTGTTGGCGACGTTGAATTGAGTCATGAGTTCTTTTTGCAGTGTTTTGGTGTTTATCTCATAAATCTTTGCCCAACCAAAGTCACATAGGAATTCTATGATTGCTTCTAATTTTTTTTTTCTTTTAATTGACTTCTATGACCAATTTTTAGTTAATATTTTCTAGGGTGACAGCTATGAATTCAAGTTGGGTTTGGGGTGCTATTTTGCAGGAAGGACAAAACAGTGGAATGAACATTTGTTGGTAAAATTGTCATTTCTTATTTCTTCATTTTTTTCAGATTTGCTACAATTTTGATGTTCAATGTCTATTTCTGAATACTGCGTTCTGATTAGTAGAATTATTAGCCTATCTACCAATACCCTAGCACTGTCTTTATTCTTGTATTTTCATAGTAAGTTTCGAAGTCAGCTGTTCTTACGGGAGATGTAAGTCTCTCATTTTGTTTACATTCAGTGTCTTTTTTTTGGCGTAATGTTTACCTACTAGATTCGATTGCTCAGTATTCCCATATTGTCAATATTTTGGAAGGGTTTGTTTAGAGTAACTGTTCTTTCTTTCTTGAATGTTTTATGGTATTTACTAGTGAAGTCTTTGGAGACTTCAAACTTTTATGTAGAAAAGCATTTCATTATAAACTAAGTTTTTGAATAATTAAACTATTAAGACTATTTTCTTCTTAAGTGAGATTTGAGAGTTTCTGTCTTTCAGGGAATGTATCCCTTGACCTAAGTAGTCAAATTTATTAGCATAAAGTTGCTTATAATATTACCCTATATCCTTTTAATATCTGTAAACTCTGTTAGATTTCCGATATTGTTAATTATTTTTTTCTTTCATTTTGTCCTAATAAATCTGACTAGAGATTGATTTATTGTATAGATCTTCTAGAGAACCAGATTTTTATTTCATTACTTTCCTCTATTACCTTTGTCTCCTCTATTTTATTGCTCTCTACTATCTTCAATTTTTCTTTTATTCTACTTTGAATTTAATTTACTATTCTTTCTTATCATCTTAATTAGGAGCCATGGTAATTGATTTAGACATTTTATTGCTAATCTAGCTGTTAAGTGATATAAATTTCCCTCCAAGCATAATTTTCAGAGAACACTAAGAATTTTGACATGTTGTATGATCTTGCTACCTTCAATTTCCAATTTAATTTCCTTGTGGCCGGAAAACATACTTTGTATGATTTGCATAATTTTCTTCGACATTTTTAGATTTGTTTTGTGGCTCAGAATGCAACCTGTCTGGGTGTTTTCTGTTCACTTGAAAACGATATGCATTGCTGGTGTTGGTTAAAATGATTTATTGAGTTGCATTGTGCTTTATTGGTAATTCGTGAAACAAATTACATTGAGTTGGTTGATTGTACTGTTCACATTTTCTGCATTTGTTCTAATTATCTTTCTATTTGTTCTTCAATGAGTTAACGAAGCATATTGAAATCTATAATTGTGAATGTATGTATTTCTCTTAGATTTTTGCTTTAAATTTTTCCTGAGGCCATATTATTGAGTATACACATATCAGAAGCCCAGAGCTTTACGAGGACTGCGGTCTGGGAGACAGATCCCAGAAGGTCTGGACTTGTATTTAGAATTTCCTAACTGGGGTCCACACGGCAAGGCCACAGGTAGCTCTCAATCAGGTCAGCTGTGAAAATGAGAATTAGAAAGCCATCAAGTTTCAAATCATGGCCCATTTTGCAAATAAGGCTGATTGTATCCCCCTGGACCCAGGACTCGAGCCCAGGGGTATGTGACCTGTGCTTCTTTGGTGGCGACTGACCTAACCACTACTTACTTCCTTTCTGCTACATAATTGGGTGTCATTGCCATTATACATTTATTTCTACCTATGTTAGGGGCACTGTGCTGACTTGGTATATTATCGAGTATAATCTCTTAAGGAGACTGATGTTGTAAGAAAATACCATGTATATTTGCTAAAGTAGTTTCCGTTCCCAGTGTCCCTCCTTCCTTTGCGCAGGTCAGCGATCACCCTGGCAAGCGGGCGTTGGGCCAGATTCCTCCTGTGTGCTGGGGAGGGAGCCTGGCTGGTGTTAGGAAATGTGTAGTGCCTGGGCTTCTGTCCCCCAGATGCTGTCCCGGCTGTGACAGCCGAGACCTCTCCTGGCTTTGACGGTTTCCCGAGAGGACCTCGCTCTCCGTGGAGAGCCACACCTCCATCCGGAGATCCGTGTGCCTGTCTCTCCCCACCTGATAGACTTCCCGTAACGTTTCCTTTGATGGGGCTGGTGCTGCGGACTCTGTTAATATCTGCATGTCTTGTTAGCCTGCTTCTGGAAGATCTCTCGCTCCTGATGAAGAGGCAAGGCGGCAGTGGTCTCTGTCGTTACCTTCCAGATGTGGCCGTCCTGACTCTGGCTGCGTGTCCTGTTCTGCATTCATGCCAGGGTTCGGGCCCTCGGCACCTCTCCAGTGCCCTGTGCTGGCCCCCCTCTGTCGTCACCCTTGCAGCCTTGTTCTCCCAGACCCTGCTCCCTCTGCAGGCTGCTGGCTCCTGGGCCCAGGTCCTCCGTCCTGTGCTGCGGCTGTGGCCAGGGCTCCAGCAGTCCACAGGGGTGAGACGGTGCTCCTGGCGTTTCCCAGAGAGCAGGAACCCCTGTTCTTTGCTGAAGCCAGTTCCTGAAACCTGCGCTTTCGTGCCTTGCCCAGCACATGTGCGGTGTTAATCATGCACCCTGTTCAGAGATCCACCCGTTCCAACCAGAAGGGAAGTCTCAGGGTGCACTGTTCAAGTATCCTTTGGGCTTTGAGAAATCATGATTTTAAAATAAATGAGGTATGCCGGTGGCCTAGTGGCTAAGCCCACCGGGCATAGTCCACAGGCATCCCAAGGACCCAGATTCGAGACCCAGGGCTTGGGGAACAAGCCAGAGAAACAATAAATAAAACAAATGTTCCTCCTTTCCTCATCCTGTGTGCCCATTTGCCTTCAAGCCTTCATCCCTGCCTGTGCTTTTCCTTTAATTAATAAATAAGTAAGAGGAGCCTAAGGCATAAGAAGCCCTAGGTCTGCGGGAGGGGAGTGGCGTGGCGATGGGGAGGCGTATGGGGACAGAGGTCTGCACAGGGAGGAGGGCTCCTTGACCACTCCCATTCCCACTTGTCTTCTGCATCATAGACATGTCACGAGCCCGCAACTTCATGTCACCAACTCTGCCTGCCCAGGTGATAACTGCTCCCGGCACTTGGGCAGCACCGAGTTTCCACAGGCAGATTCTGCCACAGCCGCTGTCTGTTCCTGAGAGACTCTTGGTGACTGTGGAGACCCCCCTCCTTGCGGAGAGGACTGTGCCTCATGTCCTCTGTGTCAGTCAGAGGTCCCAGAGGGGATGGGACATCAGTGACGGGCCACCATCCCCCTAGCCTGGAGGCCACGGTAGAGGCCCAGCATTGCGCTCTCTTCCATCCACCTCCTGCAAGTGTGTTTTTAAAGTGCTTTCCCAGCGGCCATAGCGAAATGGAAACCCAGTTGCGAGCAACTAGAAGGTTTCCTTCAGTGGCGAGGTGGAGACAGCCATCTGGAGGGGGATGGAAGGGACTGGTTTTAAACTACAGGTGGGCATGGGTGGGGCTAGGGCTGCGTCGGGTAGGTTGTCCGTCTCTGCCACCGCCGAAGTTCTGAGAAAAGGGAGAGAGCGGTTGACACCCCTTCCCCAGAGGGGTGTGACTTATCTGTGCTCATGAGGGCAGGTTGGTTGAGGACCGGGAAGGGCAGGGAACTCTGCGTGTCCTGGGGAACTCTCTCTCTCGTTATGTTTTCTGGTAGCCTGGTCCCCATAGGGTGTTCAGCCTTGGCCCCTCTGCTCAATGCAGGACTCTGCTATTCTGAGCCGAAGACTAGGTCAGAGCTGACCACGGGCTCCCAGGGCAGCGTAGCCACTGCTGAGCAGAGTCCAAGCTCTCCTCTGAAAGTCGAACGGGAGCGCAGAGACCCTCAGAGCACACTGCAGACCGACAGCCTGGCACAACCCTGCTGCGCTAGGGAGGGCTGTGGGGAGTCAGGCCAGGAGCCACAGAGACAGAAGCGGCAGGGCTGTGACACAGGGGAGGGCCTCTCCTTCCTCCGTTTCCCTTTGACTCAGCGTTCCGAGCTGCACCACTAGGTGAGCTGGATAGAAAGAAAATAAGGAAAAATCTTTAATCTCCAGCAGGATTCCCTGTTTCCACTCCCACTCCCCATTAGCACCGAGTAAAACTGTTTGTAGGACACACTTTTTGATAAACTTCTTTGCATTCGTCCTTTGGACCCCAAGGGGGCATATGTGAGAAAAGGTCACCGAACTGCTTTCATGGGGGTGCTGGCGACCCTCCAGGGCTTACTGGCCAGAGCTGCATTTATCAGGAAAACAGAGGCTATTTGTGGGCATTTGTGGCCAGAGATAAAAAGGAGAAAGGAGCGCACAGATGATGTTGCTGGCGGCCAGGAGTTACTCTTTGGGGAATGAAAGAGAAATGTGGCTGCGTTGTTTCTGTTTTCAGAGAAGTGTCAATAACATTCTTTTGGGTTCACTAATGTGTTAGACAGCTAGACCTGGGTTTTCTGTTGTAATTGGAGTTGGGTGTTTTGATGGGACACTGGCTGCACAGGTTCAGGGTGGGGATGGAACAAGAGCTCGGGACACTGAGAGTGATCTGCCATACATACATGCCATCTATTGTTATTCTTGTTTGTTATTCTGTTTTTTTAGGGTTTTCTGCTTTGCTTGCAATCAAATGGCACTAACAAAACTGACCTGGAATGTAGAAGGCACGTTCACTGAGCATTAGACATGACCTTATGTCTTCAACAAATACCCTGCATTGCACTGAGAGCATTAGACTCATGGGACAAGCACATGGAAAGACCTTATTTTTCATTTTTCCCATTGCACCTTCAAAACAAATCTCTGATTCGTTCTGATTGTACCCAGATTTGTGAAGATATTGTAGATTTTTAGAGTCCTTTTGCATTACAAAAGATATAATTTCAGAAGTTAAACCATGCCTAGTCTCACCTAATAGGATGATGATAACTCCAAAAATTCATTCCAACACAGACTCCTGGCCCCTGATATCTGGAGCCTGCAGTGGGAGGACTGGCCTGTCCTGGGCTTCCATCCCAAATGTTCCTGACTCCTCATTCTCACCTCTGCAAGACTGGGCTCAGGTGGAGAAGAAATCAGGGAGAGGCAGAGTATGACAGGGTGGGTGCAGCTCTGACCTGGTGATGGGTGGTTCTGCTTGTGACAGGCGTGGCAAGACCTTTTCCTCTGGGAGTCTCCTCTGGGAGTCTCCTCTGGTTCCCTGGGTCAGGCCCACAGACAGCTGTGAGAACACACACATCCTGCCCCCATGAGCTGCTCGCTCTGGGGTGGGCTCCAGTCGCAGGGCTCCTGCTTCCTCTCCCATCAGGTCCAGGCTAGGTCATGAAAAGCCACATTTTTCCTGCCTTGTTTTCCCCTCGGTACTTCTGACACAGCTGTGCCCACAGGGACCCTCTGCACCGCCATGCCATCTTGAACCTAGATAAAACCTTGTTTCCACTTCTGGATGTTACGTTTGCCCACGCGGGGCCTACATAGAGGCTGCTTAGAATTCTAAGGTTCCCAGTTGAATATCTGATGTTATATTATCAACTATTTTGTGACCATTCTAAGTATTCAACATCTCCAGAGTTCAGCCTCTACTGTTAGGCAGTTTGTGGTCTTAGCGATGTCAGGGGCCTAGAAAATACAAATGTTGTATTTCTAAGTATGTTTGATGCGTATCTCTACAGCTGTCTTGCAAAGAACTTGCAAGCTCAGTGTGTCTGTTTACTTATCTTTTTATCCCTGAAACAGAAGGATGAACTTTACCCTGAGTACAGGCTCCATAAATATCTGTAAATGATGGTGAGACAAAAGGACTTTGACAGTGAGATCAGGAGGGTAGATCTGAATCATGAGGAATCCATGAGGGTTTTTTAAGTCTCTTTAAGGAAGATTTATTACTGGATGATGTTGACTTATCAGATTGAACTCATAAATTCTGTAATACTCCTGGTACATGCTGAGTTTCTCATATCTGACTGACATGGGCTAACATAGGGAACACTTCCAAAGTCCAAGAATGTCAGTAGATTAAAGGAATTAGAAACTCTGTCATTATAAAAGCAATGGACTTTTTTTAAGAAAAAAAGACAGCCTCCATTTCCTTGTTCACACATGTCAGTGATTCAGCCCCTCTTTAGTTGTAACTCACCAGGATCAGACCACTGAATCCTTCCAAAAAAACTCCAATATGTTAACTTCTTAAAGTATCTTTTTTTATTTAATCCACATCAGAATCTACTTAATAATTTGAAAATCATTGATGGTTGTCACCCGTCACTTTGGGTTATGGAGTGAGAAGTGGAAGGGATTCAAGGGAAAGATTTATGGGAAGGTAGAGTGACGGAGCATATTCTTTAATTGATATATTGTGATGAACTAGTGCCATTATGACATTTGTTAGCTACAAAAAGGAGGAAAAGGCAAGGAGTTGTAATAATTTGTGAAGCCCAAGGATTCCTACCTGACCCACCCAAATGATGCAGAGAACCAAGCACCTTCATTTACTGAGGAGCAGAAAGGCACCCATTTTTCTTCTACCTGTTAAATTATAGCTCTGACTTTAAGGGATTCATTGAGTAAATTGCTGCACTTAATGCAAATTTGTAGAGCAAGTATGTGCAGGACTTCCATTTGAATCAACTTTCGAAAAAATGTGAGAAAATTTCTGAATTATTTATTAAATATTATGGGAAAATTTGAAGCCTCTTTATGGACAAATGTATCAGAAGCTATAGATACAATTTAGATACCTTCACACTGACGTTTCCCTTGCACCACTCTTATTCCCATGACTCCGCACACATTCATTTTTGTAGCAGGTTGTAAAATGGATACAACAGACATGTCACGAGGCAGGTAAAGGTGGCCTCTAGGTGGTGAAGAAGGTGGAGGGAGATGAAGAACTGAGACCAGCAGGAGTTCTTTTCATTGGTTGAATACATTTTAATTCCTGAAGGAGAAGGCTCAAAGTTAGAAAATCGGTGCTAGAATTGGGGTTTTAGGAGAAAAAGTACTTGGATCTGGGTGTGGAATTAGGGGAATAAACTAGAAAGTTAATACAGGATTAGCAAAACAATGTCTGCACAAAGGAGAAAAGGGATAATAGCCATTGTTGTGGACCAGGAGCTGCTAACTTTATCTGGAAAATGCCAAGACCTGGAAGGGAGAGATATTCCCTGGCAGTGATTGGGAAGAAATTGGGGAAGAAAGGGGAGGTTTATCTGTGGTTTAAAGGATGTTGTGCTCTGTGATGGGAAATGTTTAATTTGACCTTCCCAGTAATCCTGTGCCGGGGTAAGAGAGGTTAAGTAATTTACCTAAAATCAAGTGTCCATTACGATGCACATTGAGTTTCAAACCTAAACTCTGAATCTAATTACTTAATTCTAATACCACACTGAATAGTAAATGATGGAGAGGAAGTAAATTAGCCAAAATGGTCATTTAGCAATTTGGTCATTAGTTGAACTGGCTGTTGAGTAAATAAAATTGTTCTATATTAGAGGAACAGTATGTTACTAGAAATTACATCTCTGATTTACTTTCTGAGAGATCATTTATTTTCATAAGTTGATCTTCTATTTGTTAATCTCATATACCTCTCATCCCTTTTTAATTAGGAGCTTTTGCTGGTTCTGTACATTTGATCATATTATCCACAAATTATGGCAGTTCTCTCCTTCCTATTGGCACCTATTTATTTATTTTCTCATGTTTGTGGTCAAGATCTTGGATATTGTTAGGCAGTAGTGTTGGTATTGGGGATTGTTCAATATTCTAGCATAACTGGGGCACTTCATGGTGGCACTTCATTGAAGACTGGGAAGAATGAGGGGAGTAATTTAGAAGCAAATACCATCATCCCTGTCACATAGCCAAGTAGAGCTTCTCAGTGGAGCTTCTCAGTAGAGCTTCTCGATTTGGCTATCAATGTCTCCAGTTAGGAGATAAAGATTTGCAGATCATCAGCTTATAGATATTAAACTCTGAGGTGACTTTCTGGCTTCTGATTGGTGGTGTTATGAATTGGAAAGAGTATCACCCCCCAACCTGCAACAAGGAAAAGTCAATCAACACGCCAGTTCGTGGCTTTTTAAACATCCATAAAAGAGAGGAGGTTTAAGGATAAGCAGCTAACCCAACTCTAGGGAGACAAGGGAGCCTTCAGACGTGATGGAATGTGACCGCTGTGACTTGACTCAGATAATGCCAGGCTTCAGGGAGTAGACACAGCTGGAGCAGCTGGTGAAGGGGAGGTGGTCAGGTGCAGGCTGGTGAAGATCAGACGCCCTGGAGGGTGTCTGTGAGGGAGGGGAGCACATTTCCTTCACTGGGACGACTGACAGTGCTGAGAAGACTTTCTTGCAGGAGCTGGTATGGGAGCTGGACTTTTCTCCCCTATTCATTGTGCAAGAAACACCATAATCTGTAGTGGGGTAGGCCGCCCAAGTTGTCACCTTGAGAGCCTGGCAATAGTCATCACAGCTGGTGTGAGGACATGGGAAGAACCATCTCCTGTGGAACAGCTGGAATGTGTGCTGGGCCCAGAGCTAGGTCGGAGGACAGGCTGGAATAGCCACCGTCCCAAGACCGAAGACCCAGCATCGCCAAGGCAGAGACCCAGTTACAGCAAAGAGTGTCTTAAACACAAGCTCCTGGTAAGTGGACTTGAAGTCTGTTCTGGACAGACTGCTGGGTCCCCAGCCCCCAGAATCAGCCTTCAGTGTATTGGGGGTGATGGGAGCCTGAGAAAGGAGACCTCGTGAATTGGATTCATGTCCTTATAAACAAGGCCCCAGAAATCACCCTCAACCCTTGGGCCATGTGAGGACACAGCCAGAAGGCGGGTACAGCACTAAGCGAGTCCCCTCCAAACTGAATGCTCTGGCACCCTGATCTAGGACTTCCTTCTCGCAGACTGTGAGCCATGTGCTTTCTGTCTAAGCCTCCGAGTTTGTGGGATGTTTGTGTTAAAAGCCTCAGTGAACAAAGATCGAGCCCGTGGGACACTCAAGGTGAGTAGAAACAATAAATCTCAAACCTAGCTCGACTGCTGACAAGATTAGCACAGTGCCCCCACCTGAAGGCCCCGGGAAGGAGAGAACACCCGTTTCCCAGCACCATGGTTGACTTCGGTCTCCACCACTACACCGGACGTCCAGCGACCTAGAAGCAGTTACGAGGACTGTGAAGAGACGCGACGAGGAAACGGACCCCGATGAGACCTGGGAGCTTATAGAATTGAAAATAACTGTGATTAATATGCCACAGGCACAAATGGAAAAGGCGAGCAGCACGCAAGTTTGGGTGAACAAGCAACTAAAGCAAAGAACTGAATGGAAATGCTGAAATAAAAACCCCCAGACAAAATCCTGTCACAATCTAGATGAAATCACTTTTCCCAGGTTCATCTGTCAATTAAAAACTGAGGTAAGACTTAGCAACACAAAGATAGATTGATGAAAATTGCACCTAATGGAACACACAGACATAAAAGGATTAATGGAAAGAAGAGCAGAACATCTGTGAACTATCGGACAACATAAAATAGCTTACATTGACATTGTTGGAACCCCAGCAGGAGAGGAGAGAGATCATGGAAGAAGAAATGTTTAAGAAATTTTGGCTAAGAGCTGGAAACACAAGCCTGCATATCGGATGACTTCAAATGACACTGTGGAGATAGATGCCTCACACCTACCACAAACACATGCCCCATCCCTCAGTGCTGAAATGCAGCTGGGGCAGATCTCCCCAAGCCATGCGGAAGGGAAAAAAAGTACAGAGAGAATAAGGTAAGAATTACTGCAGACTCTGTCAGAATCTGTGCATGACAGAAAACAATGCAATTATATTTCTAAATGTTGAAAACCTGTCAATGTAGAACTCTATACAAAGTAAAAATATCTTTCAAAAATGAAGAAGCAATAAGGACTTCCTCAGGCAAGCAAAAAAGTGAGAAACGTGTTGCCGGCATACCTATGCTGCAGGACATGTTCAAGGAAACCCTAAACACTATTGAAGGGTGTCCCTCAGACAGAAGTACTATTGCATCAGAAGGAAATTGGGATATACACAATGCAACTAAGTATTTGAAATGGAATACATGATGATAACAAAATTAATTCTTCCTGTATGTCATTGCATCAAAAGATAACTGTCTGAAGCAAAAATTATAGACCTGGATAATTGTTTATAGTGCAGGTAATTTTAAATTTAAAATGGCCATAGGCCTAAGTGTAAAGCGGAATGTATAAAAAAATTCTAGATTTTTTCTGTATTTACTAGAGGAGACAGTGTTTGTGACTTTCAATAGAACACGAAAGGTTAGAAACCTATGAAAGCAAAGAACAGGCAAATAGAATTTACCATTGCTTGAAAGCTTCTGCTTTTGAAGGATGGCAGCTTGACTTTGGGTGAATATAAGGGAATAACCTGTGTGATGTGTGACCATATGCTCTCTAGATGTTGGTCTGTGAAGCTATTCTCCTGAAACTGACACAATGTCATCAGCCAGAATCACTGCAATGAAAACAATGGCAATGGAATAAAATAACATCTCCCCCCTCTTAATAAAATGCCCAGTGAAGCCACGGGCTTATAGAAAGAATGTGGAAACTGCATTTCTGACCGAGGACATGCAGCCAGAGCACGTGCAGAGCCATCAAATTTCAATCGTAAGGAAACTCCCAGCCCAGTCAAAAATGGGTGAAAGGCCTGAACAGACACTTCACAAAGGAAAATGTAACACATGAGCACATGAAATGATATCAGCATCTTTAGTCCTTGGGAAAATTAAAAAAAAAAACAAGCCACAGTGAAATACTGCTTCACAGCCATTAAAATGGCAAAAACACAGGGACAACCACGAAGAATGCCAACAACAAACTAGCAGGACACAGTGCTAGCGAGGACGCAGAATTCCTTGTTGTGGGAATGCAAAGTGCTTCGTCTCCTGTGGGAAAATGTTTACAAATTTTTTAGTGTTAGACATACTTGCCATCTGGTCCAGATACCTTACTGATGGTTGTCTCCTCAAGAGAAATGAAAACGCATGCTCACATGCACAAGCCTGTTTGTCCATATTTGCACCGTTTATCTATAACCATCTGAAGCAGAAATGACCTGGGTGACTTTCACCAGCAAACACAGAAATAAGTGGCACTTCCATGTACTCCAGTACCAATCGAAAGAAAGGGGCTACTGACCAGGCAGCCCTCTGAATAAGTCTGAAAAACATTTTGCTACATGAAAGAAGCTGGACCCTGTTATGGCTCCACACTTACAGATTTGACACCATTTGTGAGGCATCCTGTGAACGGTGCCATTTCAGGGGTGTGAAACACATCACTAGTTTCCATGGGAAGGATTAGTGGGAAGGGCTGACTCCACAAAGTCACCACTAGGGAATTTCTCTGGTGAAGAAGGAGGAGGAAAAGGGTGGGCAGGAGAAGGGGAGGAGGAGGGTGGGGAGTGGGAGGAGAAAAAGGAAGAAGATGAGGACAAGGACCACACACTGAAAGAACATAGCAGCCAATTGGTAAACCATCATTAGAGAATGCTCTTACTGGCCAAATCCACCCCTGGATGCCAGAAATAGTGAGCAAAGGTTTACAGAGAAATAAGAGATGTGCATATTCGAAGAGATTTCCCCCAGGGTGTTTATTAATTGCATAAGGAAAAGAAAATCACTTTGCAGTAGAGAAGACTGGCAGATACACTTTAACTGAGGGATTAAGGTAAGTATCAGCAATAAGACAAATTATCACCATGTACCTCCTGATACGAAGTGCTGAGCAGGGTGTATCATCTCTGTATTATTCTGGCCAAAAATACGTAACTTCAGTCTAGCCAGGAGAGGACACCACAGAGCCCCACATTGAATGGCATTCTCCAACAAAGCTGCCCAGGCCTTTTCAAAGGCGTCTAGGTCATCACAGGCAGAGGACTTCCATGCCCCAGAAGACCAGGAGGCATCATAACTACATGCAGCGTGGGTCCTGGACAAGAACAGGGCACTGGTGGGAAAACTAGACCAAGGAAAACACAATCTTCAGTTCAGCTAACAGTGGGGGAGCAGCATGCTTGACTGTGTTACCTGAACTAGTCGCCGAGGATGCTGATGTTAGGGGAGGCACATGAAGGGTAAACCAGACCTTTCTCTTAGATGTGCAGCATTGTGAGTCTACGCTTAGTTCATGAAAAAGAGTTTTCAAAACAGGGGCTTAAGGATTACAGGAAAAGTGTAAGAAGCAAAGGGTGAGACTGGTCACCATAAAAGTAAAAGTACTAACTGAGAAAAGAGCATTGGTGGAAACAGAGGGTGGCAATCGATGGAAAGAAAATAGTGTCTTGGGGGTGGGCGGGGGCTTGGGTGGAGAGACCCCAGGGCGGTGGGGACGTGGGAACCCTGGTGGTGGGTGCAGTGTGCTGTGTCCATGGATTGGGAAGCCAGTTCAAGATCTTAAAATGAAGATGGCTTTGTACACAAGAGAAAATAGTTGCATTTTAGAAAAAGAAAATAACATCCTGCAAACCCCAAACCCCCAGCTTCGCTCAGCCTGCCTTCTTGCAGATCACTCCCGTGAGACCGCCCCTCCGGCAGAAAGGATTCCATGATGATCCAGTGCACTAGCCAATCATCTTGAAATCCACAGTACTTATGCCAAATCACAGTAAAGAGTTTGGGGAAGACTTCCCTACTGAACACTCTGAAAGAATTCAGTGTGTCCCACACTATTTGGCCATGAGTACTTTTTATTTTCAAGTAGCCCTTTGAAATCAGCTTCATGAAACAGACATGCAGTCTGTCTCGGCTGGACTATAAATACAATTCCCAGCACCTGGCAGGTGTTATTTCATCAGCAGCATTCCTGCACACCTGTGAACATGGCTCACAGCTGGGTTGAGATGCATGTGCCTGAGCAAAGCCTTGTGGGAAGTCAGTGGACATCCTTGAGTCACAGAGTGGAAAGTGAGGGGCCCTGGGTTCCCTAGCTTGCTAATATGAAGGATGAAGGGACAGCCTAGTTTGGTAGTGAGTTCAGATGGTTCTGAAATTTGTGGCAGAATGTTATTTTGGTTCAATTAATTCTACCTGTTGATCCTCTGGGCTTCCCTATGGATTCTGAGGCAAAGATGTGAACATTTAACAATGATGCCCCCTCTCCTTGAGATGGCTGATAATTATGTCTCCATTGAACCTTGGATTCGGAAGAAAGGAAGTAAATATAATTTCTGACTGCTAGAGTAAGAATGAAAAAGAGCAATTAAAATGATTGTCATCATGAATTTCTCTGACGGATTATTGTATGTCTTTCTTGAGTGAAAGAAATGTTGATGGGAAGTGGACCATTTTATCTACTTAGGTATATCCTCTGAGTTGGCTCAGCTGAGATAATTTTCATGCAGATGAATGGATTTTTGGTGCCCATCAGGATGATTAATTGGGTCCATTTCTCCTCCTGCCTGTGGCATCTTCCATAGGCGCAGGTTGGGTCACCATTGCATTAGATTCCCAGAGTTTCTGTCCAAGAGGAGAATCAACCCAGCGACTAGCCTGGTCACTGCTAATCCAGGGTCAGGTCCCCCACGGGGCAGAGAGGTCTGCATGCCAGCAGAGGCAGACTCAAGGGAAAGAGATCAGCAAGGGAGGACGTCCCTGTGAGCATTTCATCGCTGCTGTGCGGCTGGGCTGACCGTGAGGAATGACGTGTGGGGAGCGTTGCTGGAGCCCCGTGGGTGGACGGCTACAAAGCAACCGTCTGTCCCGTGCAGGCCTCTGCTCTTCCCAGGATCTCTGCGGGAGGACGGGGGCAAACGTGCTCCCCCACATTCTGCAAAGTGATTTAAGGGTCCACAAAAGGGTCTTGGCAGGTTTATGTTCCCATTCCCTCCCATCTGCCAGATGACACTCATTTGTCTACAGAGAAATAGATGACACCTGAGGAAAATAAGCTAACCCAGGTATCGCAGGGAGATTTGAATTTTAGGTGGATTTATGAGCTGTTATTCACTCTTCCTATAGCATTACGCTGATCACGACTGCAGAAAGCTGTCATTATTACAGCCGTAAATGCGCAATCTATAATAGTGATCTGAAGACAGCTGGAGGCCCCTCTCCTGGAGAAAGGTGCCCTGTACCTGCTCACACGCATTTCACATTCACTGTGGACGCGTTCAGTCGAGAAGGGACAATCGGCGTTCTGTGACGCTGCAGTTCGTCCCTTCTTTATGGGCTCTGTGCCATCTGGGAGGATTTAGTGCCAACTCGTCCTGTGGGTGGACTGTGACTCATCTGAGGAGTTAGCATGATCTCTCCCCTTATCACACCAAAGCGACCTCTCTAGCTCATGCCTCGCCGGTTCGCTGGGACATGCCCCAGGCCAGGGTTGGCGTGGCCCAAGGATGGCAAAACCAGCTGGGACTCTCTTGAGGAACTCTCCTTTCGTAAGTGGTGGTGGGCAGATGGGGACCTGGAAGAAGTGAATTCATTTTGTGACCACAGATGCGACTAGCCTTCACCCCGTGATGATACCTCTGCCAGCCGAAGGCAGACAGAGCCAAGAACATGGCAGAGAAACCCAGCCACAGCCTCTCCAGCACACGGAGATAGTGACTGGCAGCTGGAATTAGTTTTACATCGTAATTTTATTATTTTGTTGACATCGTTATTTTCATTTTAGGATGTTGAATTCTGACCTCAGTCTGTGTGCCTTTCTCACCACATCCTCTGCAGAATCCAGCATCCTCACCACCTCCTGGGTCCTGCTGCCCTCCCACCCTGCTGGGAGCCACAGTCCCGTGTCCTGTGCATTTCGTTGAGATTGGCCCATACACGTGTTTGGTTTCATGAAATTCCATCTGTGGGAGAAGCCACCCTGTGCTTCTTTCTCTTTCTGGCTCATTTCCCTTAACATGACCCCTGCAGCTCCCTCCAGGTGGCTGCACAGGGCACGGTGGCATCCTTTCTAACAGCTGCACGGACTTCATAGCATCACAGTTCACTCTTTGCAGCATGAAAAGAGAAGAGAGAAGTGGCAGCTGGATTTTCCAAGGCGGCCGCCTCGGTGCCCTGAGCAGACAGCCACGCGCCTACTCTGAAGCGCTCTGGAATCGTAGACTGTAGCCTACGGGCGTCACTGGCAGTCTCACAGGCGTATCCTGTCTGACCTTTCCTGAGCTAAACTTCATGGGAGGAAAGGCTGGGGAGCCCCATGACCTTCTGGGGAGCTGTGGACAGTGGGTGGAAGGCACGCTCAGAGTTCTCCGCAGACCTCAGGGGTCCTGACCATCAGCTTGGATTTGTAGCCCATCCCGCCATTTGGGGCAAGTAAAAAAAAAATTTGGTTATAAAGATGTGGACACTGACAACACGTGTTTGTCCACTTCCCCTCCCAAAGCCTGTTAAAAAGTCGGAATGTCAGTAGGATCATCCTCCTCTGACACTAGGAGTGTGCATGAGCGCGGCCACTCTGGAAAAGCAACATTATTTGCATTGAACATGCCCATCTCCTAACACCAGTGACCACTCGGAAGTATGCACAGGCACAAACGGACACGAGCAGGACTAGTCAGCAGTATTCTTGTAAGAGCTCCAGATTGGAAGCAATTTGGTTTCCCATCATTTCTCTCTCACATAAAGTCCTATAAAACAATGTAAAGCTTCACACAGCAGCATGGATAAATCACGCAGGCATTTATTTACTTATTTTTAAGGAGAGGTGCAGGCAGGCAGGAAGAGAGTGGAGGAAGAAGTACTTTATTTTATTTGTATTTAGTTGTTTACACTGGTTTCTCTCCGCCAGACCTGAAATTCGAACCTGGGGCATGTGGTGGGCATGCTTTCAGAGGGGATTGACCCAGCCCTTGCTCCACCAGGCTGCTCCAGTCGTTTATTTTTAAAGGAAAGAGTCTGTGACAAATGTGTAAACATAAAGGACAGTGTCTGGAGCACAGTAGTTATTCTACAATGTTAGTTTGTCATCCCTCTGAAATTTAAAATAAAATGAGAAACTGTAGTTAGGACTCAGTAAGTAAATTACATGTGCTTTCCTAGTTCTCTCAGTACATTGCATGTGGCTTTCATAATTAAAGCGCATCAACAAACATAATAAATGATAAATGTGTAATCAGTATTTCGCAAAGAACATTACCATCAAGTCGTCCGTCCTGTTTTGCGAATCTGAATTCATCACTCAGGAAACAAAAATATGTGTTCCTTATATTTTGCATAAATTTAATTGTGGAAGATGGAGGTTCTGAATTTGGAATTACATGATAGTAAAAATGATAAAGGGTATTATTATTTAATTTTCAGGATTGATTCTACCTTGTTGATTAATATTTAGCTAGCATTCAGCTTTTAATCTTTATATCATTGAGAAGCATTAAATGTTTGAAAGGCAGATATTTGATAATCCGGAATGTTTTCCTCATTTTTGAAGAAAATTGGTTTGGGATGACATTGTGATTAAAATGACTTAATTTGAGATGAAAATACATTCATGACTTCCATTTTAAATCTTAAACACTCACCGAGCTAGATTGCAGGAAACTCATAAAAGTCACGTGTATAATTAATGGGACACTGGGATGCTAATGACAGACTTCAGGAGCCAAAATAGATCCGGGGATCCATTATTAATGGGCCTTTCCCCCCAGATCTGTGGTTTGTATGTTCCCTGAAACACTGAATTTTATAGGGCACAGATAGGTGGCAAATGTGGGAAGTAGATACATATTTTATTCCTATTCGCTGGATTTGAATAAAATAATTTTGTCAATCCTTAAACTAGCAGGTTGGAATTGAAGACCAAAACTGCATCCTTAGTCACTGAAAGATAAAGTCTTATGCAGCAGAGAGCTAATCCTCCATTACCCAGGCTACGGAGGTGGGAATGAAGAGAACTACTTTCCATTCACAGGGAATCTGAAATCCTAACAATAAATCCACGATAATCAGCATGGTTTTTTTTGTCACCATGGCTGCTCTGATTTTTTGTTTTATATTTTTAGAAAAATGTACATGGGAAGTGGAATCCACTGGTGAAGAGTTCTCACTGTGTTTGGGTCTGTTTCTGTCCTTCCCACTCAGTGCCATTGTCTATCTAACATGACAGGCTCCATCCTGGCTGCTGTGGATGGTCAGCTCCAGGAGGGCAGGGCCATCATTCTGTCTGTGGATTCATCCAACTGCCCAGAGCAGGATCTGACCCAGGAGAATCACTATTAACCTAATGATACCCAGCCGTGTTTTGTAGGGCCATTTCATCCCGCCATTCCCATCTTTCCAGGTATTAATCTTTTCCAAATGTTTACCAAGTGTCATGTCATTTCTTCATTTTCCAAGCTGATGCTGCTACACATGTGTTCATTTTGAAGACGCTTCGTTCATCATGGTCTGAGGATAATGCCTGCAAGTCAACATGAAATCTACAGCATTTCTAATCTTGGGTTTTCTCACTGGAGACTGGGTGCCCGAGCTCTTCACTTCGAAGCATTTTTTCTTTCTTTAGTAGAAGCTGATGGTCTTCTTTCTAGAGGAATAAGTGGCAAATAGGTAGGATTATGTATTCAAATATGTGTTACTGTCATTGTGTAGAATGTAAGCTGTGTCCATTTTGTCTCCTAACTCAACATATTTGCTAACACAACATTGACTTTTGTCCACTTGTTTCATCATTGGCCGTGTTCTGAACTGATTTAGACCATGACTAATGGCTTTTTAGTTGGTTCATTTGAGCGTTCATGCTAGGCATTTATCATTTTTACTTCTCTTTTGCAATATTTATACTTCACTCTTTTTGTATTAACCCTTCCTTAGTAGTACTAATGGTGTATGGCTAGAAATGCCACTTCAATTATGTATCTAAATGAGCAGTATCAGTACAAACAAGAACATTGAAAATAAGTGACACTAACTCATGAAATAATATTTCATATGACAAGACACTGCAAAATGTCCACATCCCCGATAGTTAGAAATGCATAATATTTTTATATTCTGATGAAATTGCAATTTTAGTCCAGCAACCAGAGCAGATGATTCTTCTTAATCCATATCGATGTTCCTGTTGGTGAATAAAGGAGTGTTTCACTGTTTAGGGAAGCAAAAGGAGAAGTGAAGTTGGCATTATATGTAAAAAGCTCTGGGAGAGAGAAGAGATTTCTCCTTTTAGAAATCTCTTCTGAAAAGCATACGCAAAATGTTTGGGAACGTGTGCGCGATGTTTATTAAAAGACTGATGATATTAGGGAAAACGGCGAGCAGCAGACTATCCAAACTGAAGCAGCCATATTCCAGAGAATGGTGCTTTTCACTTAAAGCATTTAGAATCTAATGCAATCAGCAGTTACTGGAGAGAAAACATTCCATTTTTGTTTTAATAATCATACATTAACATGCTGAAAACAATGTTAAAAACTGTATGCATCAAGAATTATAAATCTGTGTTGATGGGCTTACAATGTATAGGGACAAAATTTGTGTGTGCAATTGAAATTAAGTTGGTTTTAATCTGGAATAGATTAGAATAAATTAAGATATAATTCCCAGGACAACAGGAAAGAAAATAACTCCCACATATAGAGTAAAAGAAATGACAAGGGAATGTAAATGGGACACTATAAAGTATCTATTTAATGTAAAAGAAGGAAGTAACAGAAGAAGAGAGGAATAAAAAAGGCATGACTTACATGAAAAAGAAATTATAAAATGACGGGCCTAAATCCTACCTAGTTTGTAATTGCCTTCTGTTTAGTGGGTTAAGCTATCCAGTTAAATGGCAGAGATTAACAGGTGGATAAAAATGCAATCTAACCCTGCTTTTTAAAAGGCTCTACACACAAATAGGTTTGAAAGTAAAAGGATGGAAAAACTATACATTACAAATAGTCATTACAAGGCCTAGTGGTCATGTTAGTATCAGACAAAATAGATATAAAACATTTTGCCAAATTAAAGATAAAAAAATCATGCATGCTTGAAAATCAACAGAAAGCTAGATGGGATCCTGATGAGTGTGCTTATGTACTGAGCTCAGGAGTGACTTGGAGTTTTGTTCTCCTCTCCCCAGGAGGCAGAGCAGTAGGAAGAAAACCTCATTAGCACATTGGTGACTCAGGACTGTCTCCCTGGGCTGGCTAGAGACTGGGGCTGACCCTTCCACCGGTTTTCCCTTAGAGCAGGAAAAAGAAATTCTAAAAATGTTCAAGGCTGGGAGAATGATTCCTCAGTATCTGTTTTACAGAAACTAAGTCTGAGAACTCTGCAGCTTAGGGGATTTCTCTCCTTTCTTACATGTTGGAACACACCCAGCTGCTTTCAAAGACGTGCCTGGAAAATTCTTTTGAATCCCCTTCGGGATTTTTTTCAGCCCTTGACCCTTGAACGCACTGGCCCCCTTGCAGCATTTAGTGAACTCCATCTGTAACTGCCCATGGAGGGCCTGCTCAGAATGAGGACTGTGTAGGCAGATCACCATCGTGGGCTCTGTCAACATTCTGGGCCAAATTATTGACACAAATCTTCTCAGGACATAGAGCTGGATGAGAATGCTGGTGGTCCTGTGGTCCTGGGCGCTCCATGCCGATGTCCGCTTAGGGGATGCCCCATCGCCTTGTGTCACACGTCATCTTTGAAGTCACATTGTGCCTTACAGAGACTGCATGTCACCATCCACCCTGGCAGGTGATGTAGTCGTCCTGTGTCCGGGAGTTGATCCTGGGATGGATGATGAGATTCTTGGAGTTGCTCATGTTGGATTAAATTTACATGAAAATGCCTTTCTGTTTGTTTCTTGGAAGTCTCCAACTGAACCTCCTGCAGGGCCAAGAAAGGGTGACCTTCCTGTGTTTCCAAGAAACTCATTGGAGCAGCTTCTTAAGAAACACCTTTTCACTGATAATCTGATGAGACAGAAGATGACACTCTGTCAAATTGCAGCAGTGACAGGGCACTGTGTCACAGTTTAAGTGCAGTGTGTTCCAGTAAATACTTCAACATTAAATAATGTTACATCTTACCATCAATGGTATCTTAGATTCAATCTAATAAGGAGCATACTCCCTTTATTATCCTGAAATAAAATTCATATATCGTAAAACTGCCTACACATATAATTTCCAAAAATCTGTCGTATTATCTGTCACCAGTATGTCAAGCAAATAAGATGTTGATATGTGTTCTCTATGATTGTGATTTGGCATAACCATACCCAAATAGCTAATGAAGTGGCCTGATGTTTGTATCCACCCATGGTGAACAGCATGGCTTAAGAGAAAGGAGACACTCAGAAGCGATTCTTTGTAAGAAGCACATGAAAATAAAATGTCACAGATCCTGGTGGAGGCTGCAGTACAGAGTGGTGCTATGATAAACAGTAATAAGTGAAATTATTTGTATTGACAAGACAAAAAGGAAAATAACTTTAATTGAGGTGGAGATGACACATCTTAGAAAATTATAAAATATTGAAGTGGAAATAATAAGGAAATGTTTTCATAGAGGAGCTGGGATTTACTGACAAGTAAGATGTCAATATATTTGCCTTTGTTGTGACATGGGATGGGGAGAGCGAGAGCTGTCACTGAAAATGTGTTTTCTGTTGGAGAGTTTTAGGAAAAGCCCAGGTGTGAATTCAGTTCTCTGGATGGTAAAATGCTCTTAAAAGCAATATATGATATTTGTCAAAGGTCACCTGGAAAAATAAAATAATCTAGGAGCCTATAGAAAATTTGTGGGTCTTTCTCTACAGATTTTATCTGAGTAGAATAGGAAAAATAATAACTCACGAGAAGAAAATGCATGATTTCTTTAGCTATTTTTCAGAAAGTAAAATTCTATCATAGGCTGTATCATTTTAATATAAGTGCAATAATACATATAGTCTGTGATATATTTTGTATATGATTATATATCTATCTCACCTTTATAACCAAAATCCATGATGTCCATGCCTTTCATGTGACTTCAATGTAATTGTGCATTTTTAATTCTCCCGAAGGATCTCAAATCTTCTCTGTTGCATCATAGTGGTTTGGGTCCAGAAACTTCTGTATAACATGTGTTACTACTCTTTTCAACTAAACATGACATTGGAAATGTTAGGATAATGAGTCGATGTATAGAATGAATTATTCCATTCCTCAAGACAATAGCTGTAATCCATTTAGGCATCCACCTCCACAATAATATCTAAATTTGTGTGCTTATATATAACTTTATACTGATACTTTATATAACTTTTTGTAAAACATTTCCAAGATGATTACCTACTTGTCTCAGTCTTTTTAGGCTGTTACAACAAAAATAGCATAAATTGTGTGACTTACAAACAATGGAAGTGTATTTTTCACCTGGCAGAAGGGATGTGGACAGGGAGGGGTGGGGGACGACTCTCCGAAGCCTCTTTTCCAAGGGCACTAAATCCCTCAGGAGGGCTCCACACTCCTGACCCAATCTCCTCCCAAAGGCCCCGCCTTCAAATACCATCACATAGAGATGAGGTCTCAATGGATGACATTTGAACAAGCATTCAGTCCACAGCAGTACTGAAATATTGTACTGCCCACAGCAGATTTGTCTACCAGAGCACTGAAATCTGTAGGGATGTGGGATAATTCTGTCTTGTAGGATTGACCTGAGTATTGCAGGACAGTTAGCCTAATTCTTCCCAACCAACTAAAAGCCAGTAGTATTCCTAATCAAAAATACCCTCCCAGATTTTTGAAACCCTCTGATCAATGTGGTACTTCCCCCACTCTACAGTCACTGGGAGCAGGGGGCAGGGGAATCAGGAAAGACATTCTGAGACTCCAGACCCCCACCCCCACCAGAGCAGGCAGGGGTGCTGATGTTTTACGGGACTTCAGTTGACCATATTCCCTGGATGAGCAGACTCTGACCCAGGTGGGATTCTTCCATTAAGCAAGTGTTGAAGCTTAGTAGATCGGGGAACTAAGCAAAATCTCAACCTATGACATCTCTCACTATAAATTAGAATGTGCACTTGAATCTGAGACTCATCAGTCCAAAATAGTGTTGCTAGTCTTCCTGAGGAATCTGGACCAAGAAGAGAAGGGACCCATTCCACACCCATCTCCCCTGGTGACAGCATTTTAATCTGGTGTGGATGCCTGGAAGAGTTTCTGCTATTTATTTTGGATTAGCAAAGTGTCTGCTAATTCCAACAGAAAATCACTGGAGGAGGAGCCAAACAAGCTACTCTCCTTAGAGGTTTTAAGAGAGTCATAGATACACACAGACACAATACAATACAAATACAATTACTCACACATACACATAGACCCATACACTTATACACAAGCACACTGCCGAAGTCTCTACTGTAATCTGCCCAGAAAGAAAGTAAGTCACATTAGAAATATGTGGGAAACTGCCATCTATAAGAGAGATTCCAGAAGTCTCACTTTTAGGCCACTTTTTGTTAGTTTATCAGATCTACCCCCAAAATGATTCATTACTGAAGTCAATCCAAGAGTAATGTGTTAAAACTCCTTTACAAAAAGAAATAAATTTGAAAAAGTAGAATTCTTAGGACGCAAACTTATGAAATGACGTAATGTTTAAGTGCGTTAATTTAGCTGCTGTTTTTATCTAGGAAAATTTGTTTTCTCTCAGCAACATTATTCGATAAGGGATGTTGGAACAATTAGCTTTCTGGGAGAAAATCAGTTTAAAAGCTGAATAATACACACACAATTTTTAATGCCCAGATATATTAGAAAGAAGTCACCAATTTATGATAAAAGTAGTGAATGGGAAACATATCCTGAGTGGGGAGAGTAAAGATAAACATCCCAAAGAACACAGAGTGCTGTGACGTCACAATTATTTTAACTATGAGAACAGAGCAAACAACAAGGAATGAAACAGATTTAGGGCAAAGAGCAGAATTTTCATCAGGTTAATAACCAAAGAAATGAAGTTTGAGTTGAGGACAGTTAGAAATACTGTCATGATGACCATCAGTGTGGGCAGTGTTGAACGTGTGTTCACACGTGAGTGCGTGTGTGCTGGATAATTCTACATTTGCAATGCATAGTATAGTATATTTTCAATAAGTATATACTACACACTATATACATGTGTGATTATAATATGAATGAATATCTGTGAACAGAAAATTAAAATATACCACAATATATATATTTTAATCTTCCATTTGTGAATATACATTCATATTCATTTATAATTTTCTCACACATATGAGCTGTGTGTATATATTTATGTATGAATCTCATACATGCGTAAATACAAATGTGTATATAAATACACACATATATTTGACAGATAAGACAAAAATTATGCATTATCTTCTGTGGATTTTTCCTTATTTTCTTTATTTTAAAAATAGTATATGTTTATTGTCAATAAATTAGACGACTTAGGCAAATTCAAAAACAGTGATAAAACTACTCATTTCAATAGGAGAGACCAGTACTAAATATCGTACATTAACTAGTATGAAATAAGCATTTTTAAACGAGTGGAATCATATACAAGTTATATTATGCTCTTTTAAATAAAATATACTGTTTTCAAACACTCTTGGTTATTTTTAAGTTACCACGTATCATTCTATTAAATGGGAAAGAGGCCATTTTTTAAATATTCCTTGTTGACATTTAAAGTTTAATTTTATAGTAAGTGGATACCAGGTTTGCTCAGCACAGTGTGTTTTAGGCTCTTCCCTAATTGGTGAGAAAGTGTTCTAAACGATTTGTAAAAGAGATTCTTTGCAAGACGTTCTCTTAATGTATTAATGGCCTATTAAGTCTTCTTAAAATGACTCCTTTGTAGATCTCATCCAGTCCATAGTAGCTATAATAACAGGTGTTTGCAATGCTTATCATTACAATTAAAATGAAAGTATGGAAATCAATTAAAGATCTTCCTTTATCCCTTTTCATAGTGAAGTATTATTTTGGACACATGAAAAACGCGAGTCTTCTTATGGACATCTGCACCTTGGCCCGTGAATGAACTAGTCTTCAGAGAAAGCTGGCGCAGAGCCGGCAGCTCCTTTGTTGTCTGATTGACTCAAACTTCTGGGATTTTTGCGTCTGCTTTAGGTGTGTGGCGTACGCCTCTGTCTTCTCAGTCTGCCTCTGAGACAGTGTGCAGCTTCACATGTCATAGAAGACCCCTAAACGGAGACGCTCCATTCTTCCTCCCTGGTCTGCATGTTGCCTTTAAAAATATATTTCACTTCTACATGGATCCTACTCTGACACACTGCTGATATTAAACATATTCATATGAGATAATAATGTTGATGGCCCACCATTCCTGAAGGATATTTTGAGTTATTTTCTCTCAGTACATTAAAGACTTCATTCCTTTCCAGTGGCTTCAGGAAGGCTCTGGAAGTCTGATTTTCATTCCTTGAAGGTTTTCTGATTTTTCTGGTGGCAGCTGTTTTTCTGTAACTTTGACGTTCTAGAGTGTCAGCACAATCTATTCATATTGGTCTAAGCTGATGCCTTCTTTTTATTTCACTCACATAGGGTTTGTTTATCTTCTAGAATCCAAGGACAGGTTTCAATAACTGATTTTTGAAAATTCCCCTCCATGACATGTTTTAATAATGCTTCTCCCTCTTTATGTCCTCTCCACGGAGTCTGCTAGGTGACATCTTTTCATTCTCTCTCCATGTTTCCTGCATTCTTTCATAGCTTCCCTTTTTCTCTATATTTCGGTCAATGTTTAGTGTATATAATTTCATTCTTTCTTTTAAATTTAGTTTTATTGAAGGAACATCGCACCCTAACTTTATGCAGGTCTGCGGTGTGTGGTGGGGCAAACTGACCTCTGTGTCTGTTAAATGAGCTTCCCCACATTCCCTTCCTTCACTGCGCAGCTGATTCCCGCCACCCAGCCGGCCGCCCTCTGTCCCTGTGGAGTAATTTGTATATTTATATTCTTTTCACAAATTCTCTGCTTGCTGTGTCTAGCCTCCTGTTTCACTGGCCAATTTAGTCTTTAATTCCCATCTCTTTAGTGTTCATTTCTGGACGTTATCTTTTTGTTTTGATCCCCCAAAGGGTCATTCTCGTAGTCACTCACACTCTACACATGTCATAGGTATGCATCTCCTTTGCACTTATGAAGTCTATTGCAATCTTATTTTATATCCTGTATCTGATCATGCAGATACATCCCACCTTTCTGAGTCTTGCTCTGCACTCCTGGGAGACTGGCTTCTGTGCATGGGGACTTCACCTCTGCAGAGACTGGGGAATTTCTGTCTTGACAGCATGCTCCTTGGCAGTGCATTTGTGCAACTCTTCAAAGCCTGAGTCTAAGATGTGTTCATCCATGAGTGACCGTGCTTCCTTCTGGAAGTTGTGTGGCTGCACTGTCCAGCTGAGATCACCTTCAGCTAGTTCTCAGGGTGGGTTTTGCGGCTGCATAATCCTTGCTCCAAACCCAGAGATTCTTCAGGGGGTGGGGATGTTCCTGCTGCCGGGAACCAGCAGCAGCCCTCACTGCAGGCACCTTCTCGGCAGGTGTCCCTGCTCTTTGGTGTTTCAGATCCACCCCTGGGGGGTGGGGGGTGGTGGTGGTGGGGTTCTGCTTCCACCCTCCTTCATCTCCACATCAGGCTGCCGTGACCACCTCCACCTCCATGCTCACCACCTTCCAGAGAATTTTTCTCGCCTTTTGGCAGCCCAGACCTGCATTTTTATTATTTAGCCTGCTTTTAGGTGCCTATATTGGAAGAATGTCTTCAGAAAAGGAAGTGTCTCATCACTCTGCCCTCCAGACAAAGGCTCCCCTCCTTTCTGTCCCATGGTCACCCCGGGCCCCCCTCAGACCCTGCACCCTCCCTCTGCACCAGGTCTCTCCCTGCACGACGGATCCCTCACCCCATTTATTATTTTCATGTGTGCTGTTGAAGGCACATTGCATCGTAACTGCTGTGGGAGTGACGGTGCATGGTATTAAGTCCACGCCTGCATGCACCGCAGTGAGCTCACCACTATGCCAGCTTCCTTCTGTGTTCAGCAATCCCTTTCACCCTTCGCCCAGCTCCCCACCCCCGCTTCCTATCATGCTGTTTGCCTTTTTCTGCTAAAAGTCTGTTGTTGTCTGTTGTCTAGCTCCTTTTTAGATTCCAAAGCCCCGTTCACCCCTAGCTCCCCTTTGGGAAGCATCCACGCGCCGACATGATTGTGTAGTGACTTCTGGCACCAGCCCTTTCTCTTGTGCCCTCGACTTGGTCTCTCCCACCAGGCTGTGAGCACCAGGAAACAGGGACCTTGAGTGTTTGCTCACCTCTGTGGCCACGGAGGGGAGGCACCCAGAACACCCGGTGAAGGAGGCTGTTGGGCGGAGCAGAGATGGAATGCTCCCAGGCCGCAGGCTTCTGGGAAGGTCTCAGCTCTTTCATTTCTGTTACTTTTCAGTCTGCCCTTAAGTCTCTGCTTAGCAGACCTTGCTACTGATTTAGCAGAAACTTTGATCAGAGAAGTTTGGCTCTTCTGAATGTGATATACACACACACACACACACACACACACACACACACACACGTGGATTGAGGGCCCTTGATCTGCATTCATACAAACTCCTTCAGAGAACTGAGCAGGATGTTTTGGATTCCTTCCAACTTTGGGGTCCAGGCCCCTGTATGAGGGAGCAGTGCTCTGCGCTTCATGCAGGGAAGTCAGGGTAAACCTAAAAGCACCTCATGAGTGTGCAGAGGGGCGCTCTCCACCTCTCGGCTCCACCCGTGACAGGCCCCTCAGTGTCCATATCTGGGTACGAATCCACCCCAGTGACAGCCAGCATGTGAGAGCCCTTTGGTGATCCGCCTGCAGATTGGCCCCAGTGACCCCACTGCATGGAATTCAGTCCTGTGTTATTTCCTCCCCTGGAGTGTGGACTGAACTGAGTAACTTGCTTCTAGGAAAGAGAATATGGCAGACTTGGTGGGATGCGTGTCCAAGCTCAGGCTATAGAGAGACTGTGGCCTTTTTCCCTGGCACCTTCTTTCATGACCTGCAGTCATTCTGAGGAATGTCAGCTGCCTGAGGGCGGGGCCTGCGAGGCAAGGAACATACATGTCCAACCAACATGTACCCAAGACCTGAGATCTCCCTGCAGCCCTGCCTGTTCCTCTGCCTGGTTTATAGGAGACTCTGATCCAGGGAACCCAGCCAAGCCATACCTGGACTTCCGACCGCAAGAGCCACAGGGGAAGAGGTGCCTGTGGGTTTAAGCTATTAAATTTGGGGTAATTTATTGTGCAGCAATTGTTAGGTAATGTAGCACCAGGTGGAAGGAATAGGAGGAGGAGTTAGAGGAGGAGAGCAAAGAGGTGAGGAGGAGGTGGAGGAGGAGGAAGAGGGGAAGAGGGCGTGGAGGTGGAGGAGGTAAGGAGGAGGGGAGGCGGAAAAGAGAAAGACGAGGAGGAGGGGGAGAATGGAAAGGGAAGGGGAGATGAGGAAGAAGAATTAACAATACACCATTGTATTCATTAAGAAATTCTCAACTGTAGGATTCGGAAGTTCCAACTCCAACTGGCTTAAAAACCAGAAAATACATTCAGCCCCATGGGAACTGGAAGTAATGGGAATAGGAAGCTAGGCTGACTCAGTGACTCAGTGTTGTCTTTCCACTGAGCACTGGCCCACCCTTGGCCTCAGACCCCCTTCTCAGTTGGCTGGCTGCCATGAAGACACCCCAGGCTGGGTCTGGAACGAGGATGTTTCTTCTCAGGATCAGGAGGCTGGAAGCCCTGGTCACAGCACCCACAGCTGGCCTGGCTGGCTCTTTCCGGCCCACTCAGCCATATGCTCACTGTCCTCACAGGCAGAGAAGAAGCCTCTCTTCTTCTTCTAAGAACACAGTCCTATCCTGGGGGCCACCTGTCTGACCTCACCGAAATGAAACCCTCCCAAAGTCCCCACTTCCAAATCAAATTCCAGCACAGAGAAGGCAGGGGTATGAATCTGGGGAGGGCACCGCCACCCAGAGGAGGTGCTAGCACTCTGGCTTTCTCTGGGAGGTGGGCGTTTGTCCGAAGCCCCTGCCCAGGTTCTGTCCTGTGGCCGCAGCGAGGTTTCAGGATCTGTAGCCTCTTCCACCAAGATCCCTGGTCAAGAGGGATGTGGATGGTCCCCAGTAAAACTGACGACTTGGGAGGATCGATTCTGCTGTGTTGCAGACAGTCTAACAAAAGCACGGCTCTTCCACAGAAAATCTTCATCTTCGCAATTAATGGGGTTTATTAGAAATTTCTACTTGAATTATTCCTTAGTATACTTCCAGTAGACATTGATTTATCTAAGTGTATATTTTTCTAGAGCCAGCCAGTTATATCAATCTTAAGTCTTGTAAACAAGGAAATGAATCCTGAAATTACATGAAAAGAGCCTCTTTTTTTGAGTTGGCTTTCTCCCATTTAGTCATTTTTTCTCTGAAGAAGCATTTATTGAGTGTTTGCCATGTGCTGGCATAGATTCTACACTGAAAAAGCAGACACCACCCCTCCCCACAGCACTTAATAATTCTCTATCCCACATACCATCCATCTCTCGTTCGCCTTCCCTGGTTTCCAAGAACTCCATCACTGGACTGAATTTTCAAACCAATAAAGGTTCCTCGCTCATTCACTGCAGTTTTATATATCTCGCCCACTTGGGTATAGCAAGTTTAGTACTACAAAAAAGGTTTAACATTTTCCCCTCTTACTAAAAAAGATATTTTCCTCAGTGATTATTAATTACGATGAAATGCTTTTGCACTGTTGAAACTAGATTAACTGTCTCCTTCTATTCTGCCAATATTTTTGCACTTGTAATTTTAGAGCAGAATAAAATTATGGGTGCAATTTGCCCATAAGCTATATCAAATAGACAAAATGTGATTGCAGCAGGCATCTATATGAATCCTGAAATCATTCTTTTATTGTGGGGGCTGAGCCTCTGCAGCCCTGATGCGCAAGTGAGAGCAACTGAGGAAGATCGCATGCGGTCAATTGTGCAGAACAGGCAGCTCTTTTTGGAATTCCTAAGCCTCTGCTGCTCTGTATTCCTCTTGGCACTTGTGAGTTCCTCCAGACCTCTCCAGACCCCAAACATGCCCAAAGCAGATTTATAGCTGTAGGGGAAACAGGGACTGACTTGGGCTTCTCAGTGTGGGGACCTGTACCCGTTGCCCAGCTGTGCACTGCACAAAAGGCAAGACTTCAGGGCGAGACTGTGCAGATGGCAGGAAGCAAGGTGGCTGCAGCTGCCCTGTGTGGTGGTCTTCTGCCTGGGTGAGAACTGCACTGAACCCTAAGCTGGAGGTGACTACCCAGGGGCCTCCAGGGACCATTCAGGGAAGAAGAAAGAAGGAGGGAGGGAGAGGAGGTCAAATACCAGCTCTAGGCAGAGATTATAGGACGTTCTGGGAGGACATGGAAAACCATGGCGCCTCTCCTCAGAAGAAAGGGCATAAACAAAAAAAATGGGCATTAAAATTCAGAGAACCCTCAAGATAGCTTCTGTCCTCAGAAGCTGGTCATGGCTTATTGAAGGTTAGCCTGACTTTTTCCCCAATCCTTTTTCTCACTCTCTAAAGTTCTCACAAGCCTAGCATGTCACTTTCTCTTCAAAATAACTCTGTGAAGGAGGGAGGTATTGATCGCCTCATCTCTAACACAGAGGAGGGGATGCATGGAAGGTTGGAGGACTTGCCTTCCAGCCACACTGGGGATTTTTCTCACAGCAATTCCAGGGGTGGAATTGCATTGACCTAGAGTTCAGAAAGGAACGGGGGTGGGCGGGGCACGCCAGGGTCCAGGTTTTGGGCTCGGGAATAATACACGCGTCTGATCCAGCCACCCCTGCATCCTCCTTGTGCTGAGGAGACACAGCCGCAGCACAGAGGCCAGGAGAAGTCCCCAGACCTGACCTCAGGGCCCTCAGTGCCCAGTAACGGGACACTCCTCCTGGAATGAGCCATGTCAGGCTTTGTCCAAAATGGTAGTGAGGTTTTGATGGAGCTCACATTTGCAAGTCAGAATTCTCTGTATTCCAGAAATTTGACCAGAGAGGAGAAAGAAAAGATGAACACGATATTGACTTCTGGCTGATCACTGGGTGAAAGCATGGCATCCGATTACCCCTCTTTCCACAGGAGTTATTACGGTCCATCACTCAATTATTGATGCTTTAAAATGCACGGCAATGCCTTCTCTGTGACAGGGCTGCCAGCAGGTCCCTCCCCTCCTCAGAAAGTGCAGAAACACAGCAGTTTCCATTCTTATCTCTGGAGGTGAAACTAGGCTGTGCAATTTGAAAGTTCCTGTCGGTCATTAAACAAGGCTCACCCATGGTTATTCTCAATGATCTGCCAGCACATGTTCCAGCTGTCAGGCTCTGGGTTCAAGGCACATCCAGACCTGACCACTTCTCATGCCCACTGTGACTGCTGTCGAGTTGGGGGCCACTGACGTGTCTCCCGTGGGTCCTGCAATAGCCTTTGGTATTGGCCTTCTGCTTCTCCGCCTGTCCCTCTGTCCTCTCAGGCCAAGCAGTCCTGGAAAATAGGAGCTCTGTCCTGTCACCATCTCCCCAGACCCTTCCAGGGCAAAATCTAGGTCTCAATCAGCAAACCCATCCCAGCAGCAGCTGGGGTCACTGCCACCCTGTGTCCCCTCTCCCCTCTGGCCATCTCTGACAGACTCCTTAGCTCCATGAGGTTCCTCTGCATTGCTAGCATGCCCAAACAAGGACATTTGTCTCCTGTTCCCACCGTAGGCAAGCTCTTACCTGGAGAGCCGCGTGCTCCCTCCAGGTCAAGCCAAGTCTCCAGTGCTGCCTCCCAGGACGTCTTCGTGCCCACACTTTGAAGTTGTGCTCTTCCCCTGGCATTACTGGCCCCTCCCTGTTCCATGATACCCTGACCCATCCGGCCTAATGCAGGGGTTATGCCCACATTTTAATGGCTCTAAAACTGGATGCACATTTACAATCTGCTTTCCAGGAAAGGTGGCGGTTTTGTTGTTCCCACTGGCCCGTTGACATCAGCACTCAATAGCACGCACGTCCGCGCTTCGGTGAGACCTCACAGACCGCCATGAAACACGCTTCATGGCACAGAGGACACCACTGTGCTGAGACCAAGGACGTGGGCTCAGAAGAGTCAGCCTCAGTGAGAAGGCTTCAGGAACATCTGAGCCAGTGTCTTCATTAGTGCGTGTTAATGACTGACAAGGATGACATTGACAAAGTCATGCATCAATCTAAATAGCGTTTTAGTAAGAGAAGGACAAGTGAAAGTCAGTATTCTTGGTTATACGTGTTCCTGCTCATACATTATGGGTTTCTCAGTGGTGTCTAATAGAAAGGTCCATCTCGCAGTGACAGTCTAGTCTTGATGAAATAGAGTATCTGATCACTTATTCTCTTGTTTATGATTTATCGGCTTTTTTGGTCAAGAGCCTGGCATGCAGCAAGTCTCAGAAATAACGGCGGGTTTTCTTGTTGGGACCCAGTGGACATCCAGCCACACCCAACCTCCTGAAGAAGGTGACTTTGGAGCTCATGTGGAGAGTGGTGGTGGGCTGGTGGCATTTCCCTCGTCTCTCAGCGGAGGCCAGAGCACTGTGGGAGGCATAAGAAGAATGACGAGCTTGCTGACTGGCAGAGTTTCTGTGATCAGAGCAAGGAAGATCGCAGGCAGGGAGATGGCCCTGTCCTCCCTTCTTCCATGCCGTTCTTCAAGAAAGCCTTCCCAGAGCCCACGTGACCCACTTGCTTTCCCTGAAAGACCCTACAGGTTCTTCGTTTCCAGCCCCGATGCCGCCTCCACCCAGAGCTTCCTGGAGTCCAAACCAAGGTGGATCCCCGTCTTCTCGGTTCCGAGCACTCTTCTCCCTGTACCTACATGCAGAAATCACGTGTTCAGTCATGGGTCTACTTCCTTGACAAATCTTTGGGTGTCTTCATTGGGCCAGACATGGAGAAGGCAGAGTGACGACACCGAGTGCTGGGTACTCGCTGCAGCTGTGTTCTGATTTCCTGCAAGTCAGGGTGGTGGAGAGAATGGAATGGACTGGAAAAGAATAGAGTAGAATAGAATAGAACGGAGATAGTATAGAGTAGAATAGAATAGATTAAATATGTATATATATGCATTTTAAAATCACTTTGTAGTACCTTCCACAGAAGTGATGGCTTATTAAGAGGTGAGGACATCACTATCTTTATTAATTACACAACTCATACTTGTGTACAGTTCTGACAGATGTGAAAATCAAGGGGTGTCTATCTTCTCTTTTCCTTCTGAAACGTTCCCTCTACTTCTGGTCTTTTTTGGACTTCACCCCTTAGAAGTGTCACCTCTTTGCTCCAGTTGTGATCTGTGGGCTGACCTTGAGGTGGTGTTGGGTGGAGGAGGGAGGAGCAGAAGCAATGGTAAGAATCAGGACAAAGTTTCCTTTGAATGCAGAGAAAGAGTACCATGAAGATTGATTTCCCAAAGTGCCCTGGGAATCAGATTTGCGGTTGTGGAATATGCTTTAACTGAGGATTCCTCTGGCCCTTTTCTTTCCATCTTGGTCAAATGCAGGACCCTTTTCAGCCAGAGCTGGTTAGTTAGAACTGCTAAGTCATGAGTAACATTAGAAAGCTCTGTTTGAAATTAGAATGCACAGTTTTTCTTACTTTGAAGAACATAGCAGTAGATGAAAAAGGTTGGGAGACTGATGGACTATGCTCTGAGGCATGACATTATGTCAAAGTGTCCACCTTCTCCTGAGGTCTGCTCACTTCCTGGGGATGTGGCACCTCTGCTGGAAACAGAGGAAACACCGCTTTCACCGTATTGGCTGTGCTCGAGTGGACTGCAGGTGGTGGGTCATTCCTTTCGTGCTGAGGACCCAGCTGTGTCCCAACCCTGGGCCTCCAGCTGGCATGGGTGGGCTTGGGTGGAGAGGGTGACCGTAGCCAGACACTGCTCCCAGCTGCTGCCCATTTCCAAACACCCGCCTCGAGGCCTTCCGCCATGTCAGATCAACCCTGGACCGGCAAGCACCTCTGCCAGGAGCTGGGGGTGGGGGATAAAGTGCAGGACAAGCTGTTACCCCAGGGCCCACAGGGAGAGTGACGCCACCATCTGGGCCTGGGGCAGATGCTGGGGTTCTGAACACCAGTGCCCCTTCCTCCTTTCCAGCTAACACTCAGCTTCCTTGGGGCCCCCGGGCTGTGTCCACGCCTCGGAGTGTGGGAAGGATCAGAGGTTCGGGACGTGGCGGGGGCCACAGAAAGATTTAGCACAAGGGAGGGTCTGTCAGTCACTGCTGCTGGTTTTTTCTTGTCCGCATGCATGCCCTGCTGTAAACGCGGGACTCGCCTCTGCCCCAGCCTCTCCCCTGACTCTCCGCAGACACAATTTCTCCTCTCTGCACATTTTTTTCTCCTACTTAAGATGCTCCTAAAAAAGAGTTATCGTGATTCTGTCTTCCCGAAGGAAACTGGCTCTTTCTGACGGCCCTCCTAATCCATGCAGGCTTCTCCAGCTGGTGGCTTCTTCCTGGGGCCGTGTTCATCCCCAGACATCGGCCCGAGGGCGGAGCTCCCTGGGAGCGCTCTGCCTGTCCTGCTCTGAGGAGGTTCCCGTGGGTTCGTAGATGTGGTTAGCATCTCTTCTGCCCGATGTTCTTACCCAGCCAACACCATCAGCAAGCACTCAGGAGGCTGTGGGCAGCCGTGGGCTTCCAGAGATGTCCCGACCCCACTTGGTGTGACATGTGACTCACAGGAGAAGTTTTGTGACGGGAAAGTCTTCGCAGTGGGGGTTTAGGAAGCAAGTACTTCTCAGCTCTGAGAAGGACCAGGAAAGCCCCTGAAGCTCGTCAGATGAATGGCTGGCAGACCTGCTCTGTGCTGGGTGTCGGCCCAGGAGGCGGTGCCTTGGAGAAAGCACCTGCCAGGGCTCAGAGGATGGGCATCTGGGTCTCGGAGAAGCCTCTCGAATAAGCAAGGTGCAGGAACCCTGGGCTGTGGTGGTCCCCTTCCTGCTGTGGTCCCTTTCAAGGCCAGGAGCCACCCCAGCTGTCAGCCTGCTGGGCACTTAGCTAAGATGAATGATTCTGCAAAGAGAGGAGCCCTGGTGCCCTCACTGCTCACTCACTCTGGTGAGGGCACATGTCGGGGGTCGCAGGCCTGGATCCTGGATCGAACCATCTGATAAAGATATGTTTTAAACCAGACCCGGCATTGCTAGGTAGGTTAGCTTCCCTGACATCACTGTCGGAAACATCCCAGCCACACTTCAGCAGACGAGGTTATGTGGCTGCCCAGGGTCAGCGTCCAGACAGGGCAGGGGAGGTGGAGCTGCAGGCAGAGGGGTCCCCAGGCAGCCTGGCCCAAGACTCAGAGAGAGTTATGGAAAGCAATTAATATATATTACAGAAACATCACCAATTAGTGGAATAAAAATGGCAATTTTATTTCCATAAAGAGGGCTAATTTCTTCAATGTCATTTACTATATAAATTCATATTCTTGCCACATATCATATTATAAACTTAGTTCTAGATAAATTTAAGTAGCTAAATAGAAAAATAGAATAAAGGGATACTATTGTACCCTAAAAATTAAGAAAAATGGGAAAATAATTACCAATCATCTCAGTATAGAAAAATATTCTCAGACTAAAGCAATAAAGTGATCATAAGGAAAAATGTCCTTAGTAATTTTTTTTATCTAATACACCTGCAGCTCCCCACATATTAGACATTTAAAATATCTTGCAGAGATAAAAGGAATATAAAATCTGATAAAATATTTCAATAAATTCCATATCACATGTGACTACATTTAATCAATGAAGAGATCAAAAACCTGTGTTAGAATAATTGGACAAAATGCATAGTCGAAATGTTCTAAATAATAGAAACAAATGTGAACTAATTAATAATCATTGCTGTGTTGTTTATAATACTGAAGAACTGGAAGTAACTATTTCCCCTAGGAATGGATATTGATGACAGAAAGCAAAGTATAATGAATTTGCCTCACATTTGAAGCTTTGATTCAAGATGGTGGGCAAAGCTCGTCTAATGTAATCTCTTTCCCCAAAGCTTGAAGCGAGAGAAAAGAAATGCAAAAGGGACAGTGTTTGTAAGGCACAGGAAAGAGCAGAAAGAGACAGCAGATTAATATTGGGCTCAATGTCTACAGGATGGAGAGAGGGGATCATGTCACCGCATATTCCCTAGCAGACAAACCATGGTGAGAGTGCCTGTCAGGTTTCAGCTGGTGAGATCCACCCATTAGGGACACGCTCTGTTCCCCAGAGCCCTTGGTGAGAGGGCCAGGGCGCAAAGGTGAGATCCACCAAGTGTTCTTCCCCACTGTCCAGTGGACTCTACCACCACTTACACTCACCCCAATCCCTTCCCTGTTGGTCACCTCAGTTCTGTTGCAAGTGTCCAAGAGTTGGTTTTGTTTCTTCTGTTCCTTTGTTATGTCTATTCACATTCCACCTATGAGTGAGGTCATCTGATATGTATCTTTCTTCTTTTGACTTGTTTCACTTAGCATCATCCCCTCTCGTTCCATCCATGTTGATTCAAATGACAGGGTTTCATCTCTTCTCAGGGCTGTGTAGTGTTCCGTTGTGTATATGGGCAGCATCTTTATCCATTCATCTGATGTTGGGCACTTAGGTAGTTTCCAATTCTTAGCTATTGTGAATAGGGCTGCAATAAACATGAGATGCATACATCTCTGCAGATGGGTGCTTCTGTATCTTTTGGGTAGATGCCCAGAAGTGGAATGATGGAATCATATAGGATTTCCATCTTCAATTTTTTGAGGAATCTCCAAACTGTTCTCCGTAGGGGTTGCACCAATTTGCACTCCCACCAACAGTGCAAAAACATTCCCTTTTCTCTACATCCTCACCAGCATTTGTTGTTTCCAGACTTTTGGATAATAGCCAGTCTTTCAAGTGTAAGGTAATATCTCTTTGTTGTTTTAATTTGCATTTCCCTGATATCCAGCAAACAGGAACATAATTTCATGTGCCTGTTGGTCATCTGTATGTCCTCTTCAGAAAAGTGTCTCTCCAATTCCTCCCATTTATTGATTGGATCTCCTGTTCTTCTGTGTTGAGTTTTATAAGTTCTTTTAATATTTTAGATATTAAGCCTTTGTCAGAAATATCAAATGAAAATATATTTTCCCAGTTAGTAGGTTTCCTTTTGGTTTTGGTGATGTTTTCTTTTCCTGTGAAGAGGCTCCTTAGTTTGATGTAGTCCCAGTTGTTTATTTTTCTTTTTGATTCCCTTGATGGTAGAGTTGAGTCCCAAAGGCTTCTCTTTCATAACTGATGTTATAAAAAGTCTTTCCTATGTTGTCTTCTAAGAACTTTATGGTTTCTGGTCTTATGTCCAGGTCTCTAGTCCATTTTGAGTTAATTTTTGTGAATGGTATTAGAGAGTGGTCTAGCTGCTTTCTTTTGCATGAGTCCTATTTTTTACAGTGGAGGGAAAAAGCAACACACTGGAGAAGGAATCCACCGTGTACAACCAAGGCTTGCCTATACAAAAAATGTGAAATGCTTCTACACATCAACAAGTAAAAGATAAACAACCAAATATAAAAATGAACAAATGATAGATTTCAGCAACTCAAATAGACAAAACCCACAGGGCCAGTCAATATCTAAATGGCCTCCAATTGTATTCATGATCAGGAAAGAGCAAATGGAAACTAAAGGGAGACAGCGTTTCTCACCATCACACCAGCCATGTCCTCCAAGCGATGTGTTTGCGGGGGCATCAGAGATGGTTGTGCCTGATATGTTTCTGAAGGAACAATTCCAGTCCCGGAGGAACGAGTTTCAGGACCTGGGGTACTGCTGAAACAGACTCGAGAGAATGTTCATTGCAGCATCGTTCATAACTGCAGAAGCCTGGGAACAACTTTAGATACATTAAGAGCAGACTAGATTCGTAAATTGTAGCGTGAACCATGGCCTATTGTACAGATAGCAACACAAATGGACCTCGCGACACTTTGAGGGAAAAATCCAGGTGCATGGTGCCTACCAGTTGGCGCCCTTTATAAGGTGTGTGATCTAAAGCATGGCAGGCACTCTCCTAGCCAGATGTAAATTAAGACAGCTCCAGCACTTAAAAAAATCTGTGGGATTTGGGACTGGAGGTGAGGAAAGCTGACTGAAGAATCCATACCCTGATCTCTTTACTTTCTTACCTCCTGAGGTGGGTCTCAGACAGCTGTAACATAGACCAAGCATGATCTGCAAATGACTCCTTTTATCTGACAGCACATCTTGACCGTCCCATTTAGGTTGAGTGGAAGAAGCAAAATTTACTCTCAAAAATCCCACAGAGACAGTAAACGCCAGGATTAGACTGGCGGTGCCCTGTGGGCGCGGGAAGAGAAAGATGCGGTATGTGGGAAGGATTCTCTAGTGTGCTCGTAATGCTTTATTCCTCACACTGGGTAGTGGTGCAGAGCCTGGGTAATCTTTTCTGTTTATCTGAAATATTGTATACTCAAAGAAAAAACAAAGAAAACAGGATGAAAAACAATCAAAGAAATGAGAGTATTTCCCAGAGCTGGAGACATCTGTTTTCAAATCAAAGTGGCCTGCAAAACAGGACAAATGAAATAAGATCCACACTGCCCATAATATTCATTTTTAATGTGAAATTATAGAAAAATATGAGAACAAGTTCTTAAAAACCGGAGGAGGAGGGAGAAGGGAGGCATGGAGGAGAGGGGATGGAGGAGAGAGATTGACTCTGTGAAATAAAGCAGATTACCTACAAAGAAAGAAAAATTCTTTCATTTTTGACTTTTTAAAAGATACTAGTCATTCAGGTAGGAACACTGAGGTCCAGGAGTAATGGATACATGTCCTCAAGTTTGTGAAGGAAAGTCCAGAATTCAGAGGCTCCAGAACATGATACCTAACCAAAACTTTCTACTAGTGGGAGGTAAAAAAAAGACATTTCAGTCGTGTGAGTTTGGAAGCTTTTCTCTCTCATGGATCATTTCAGGAATTAGGATCATAATCCAACAAAACAAAACAGGAGCCCAAGAAGAGAAAGCAAGATTGTTTAAAAGGCATAAACTAAATCAGGAAGGTAATAAAAAATCATCCAGAAGGAAATTCAGATGGCAGGTGGACAGCTTAGAAGGTAAATCATAGGTCTTAGCAAAGACTCGAATTAACCACATGTGTGATCTTGGGGACTGGTGAAACGACCTTTTTTGTCATCTGGTCACCTGGAAGGGGCATTGACTTCTCCCTTATTCCACATCATGCTGCGTCTCTCTCTCTCTCTCTCTGACACATCATGTGGACCCCAGTTCATGTGGCCTCAGAGAGGAAAAAAACAGTCATCAGTTATTTTTTGCTCAAGTTCTCATCTTTCTTAGCACTTTAATTTTCTATGTATTGAAAGAGCTGACTTAGAATGAATGAAAAATCTGAAATCTAATGAAGCAGAAAGAAACTTAAGAAGGACTATGAAGTCAGCCAAGCAGTGCTGCTCTGCCAGTGCAGAGAAACTTTTCAGTAAGGAGACCTCCGCCGTGGTGTTTCCAGGGCGTGGTGCCCTGTGCCACTGGGAAGAGATCTCAACAGTCCCTAAGAGAATGCTACTCAGGGCATCTCCTTGTGGCTCAGACAGTGAAAACACTGCTGTGTGGACCACGGAAAGCACATGGACCTCGGTTCAGGACCCTGAGCCAGGGTGAAGAACTAAGATACATAAATATGCTTCCTTCTTTCCCTTCTTCCCTTTTAAAATATTTAAAAATTAATTGATTTTCAAAAAAGAATGCTACACCACTCTATTTTAGGACATTTTTCCAAGCTCACTTTGTCATTCAGGAAGAGTGAGTTGGAACCTTTCTGCTAAGAACCAGCAATTTGCTCCTTCCTGATATGTCTCCCCAGAACCTGACCGAGCCCCTGAGGAGCTTGGTCCGATGGAGGAGACGCTCCTGTGTGCTCTGGCCTGGGTGCCGGCCCTGCAGACCATACTCTCTGGTGTCAGAGATGTTAGATGTGAAAAAGCATAAAAATGGAATTAAATGTCATTGACTTCGTGTTTCAAAACATTTCCAGCATGTAGTTCTGTTTTACTTATGATTTGAAGTCTGTTCGTGGTTCTCTATTTTTTCTTCCCTGCTCCCATTGTTTATATAGAAGACAATCCACCTGATCGGAAAACTTGGAATATTTTTCTTTAAGTGGCACCTGTTTAATAATTTAAAAGTCCATCCTCACTAAGCTTTAATTACACCACTGGATTCTTCAGGGAAGAATATTTCCATAGCTCCACTATTTTCAATTGGTTTCAAATTTCCCAAGTATATCAGGGAAGGTTTGTTTGTCATTTTTGGAGAGTGCGGGGGCAGCCTAAATGTTGACACTCTAAGTGGGAGAGTAGGTTTCACAATGGACAGTCCAGGAGGTCAGCGTAGATCAATACTTTGGTCCCACGAGTGCTGGTCACGAGATGCTGCCTATCGTGGACGGGCACTTTTAGGGGAATGTGACCTGCTGCTGCACATAAACCCTGAGCTCTCCACCTTTTAGCAAAATGTAGTTTCTTTCTCAATCATGAAATTTGAATCATTCTTTAGCAGGTGACCTTCACCATAGGTGAGATCTTTCCACCCTGGAGATGCAGCGTCTCCTGATACCTTCGAATATGTTCCTCCTGACCTTGGGTGGGAAGGGAGTGGCCCAGCCTGAGTTCCTGAGCCCGGCCTGAGCCCGGGCTCGGAGGAGGCCTGCTTCCACTCGCTCTGCTCGGGCACGGAGAGAAGGCGGTGGGAAACGCTCTTGCTGTGTGACGGCAGGGCATTGGTGCGGTGACCCCCAAACACGTTTCCTCCAACCTGGAGAGAGAAGGGGTGGCTTGACTTTGTGGTGAAAATAATAAGGGCACTTAAACATCAGTCTGAAAAGATGCACAGGAATTGCTGGTGACAGGACAGCACAGCTGAGTCTTGAAAGTTGAAGTTAATTCTGTTTGCCTGTAATACATCAAGACAGGGGTGCACATTCTTCTTCCCAGACTTCCTGCCCAGGGAACTTTGGGGGGACCCCATCACAAGTGGGCACTTGGACCGAGGAGGTGGGATAATGGTTTTTAAATGATGCAGGAATGAAAGACCCTTCCCACTCTTGTGACATTCTGTTTGGAATTTTGATATTTAGGTACACGGATAACTTGTAATTATACAATGAATTATAATAATGGAGCTAAAATATGAGTTAAATGTAAAGCCAGGGGCAGAGAGCCACTTGAACAAATAGACAGGGAAGAAGAAACACTTTTTCCCCATAACTTTTATTATTCCATTAACAAATCTTTATAATATTAAGGTAGGAAAGGCAGGATAAAAATTTATCAATATAATCTCTTTTACAGAAGTAATATGCAGAGGAAAGCCTAAAAGGAAACCACTATTGTTTTAGTATATTGACAATGAATTCTATTATGGTCTGTATTTTTGTGCCTAGAAAACCAAAATTGAATATATTTTATTGTCAAAAAATAGATTAAAACATATTACATGCCCTCAAAAAGAAAACCAAGAACGTGAACGCGAGGTGGGTGCAGGCTGTCTGTGATCAGACCTGAGATTCTCATAGTCAGCAGTGCTTCCCCACATGGCCTTAGACATGGGGGATTCCTTGCAATTGCCATTATCCATGCCTCAGTTTCTCCTTTGCCAGGTATGCTGTCTATTCCTATGGCCTGAACCTTTTCACTTCACCCTGGCTGCCCATGGGTAAGGCAGATTAGAGGGAGCACAGCCCTGTGGTAGAATGAAGTGGGTTTTCTACCTCCAGAGAGCAGTAGCCCGAAGCAGGAGAAAAGCCTGCAGTAGCTCAGCCAAAATCCCTGGCTGCCAGTGGTTTCCATTGAGGGGCCATGCCTCTGCAGCCCAGGCTCTGCAGACCTTCCCTGCAGGGGGCATGCAGCTCTTGATCTCCAGCTAAATGTCCCCAAGGTCTCTGGTCCCCCCAACTCTCTTTCCTCCCCGGCTCAGTTATTGCACTTGTAAAATTTTGAGTCTACTGTTCCCAACCATTCTTGCCTCAGTGTCTGTCCAGGGGAACACACTGCAGGGACATGAGATACGGTGTCTTATGTCCTTGGCTGTAAAGACGTTTCAGACACAATATGGTACCAGCGGTGCACTGGAGGGTGTGTGCCTGTCTTCATGTGTTGAGCCTTAGGACACGAGAGTCCTATGTGATATCTCCCTTTATTGAAGGGACACTTTTCCTGCCATTGAAGACAGTGTGCCACCCTATCCCGTTGGAATCCACCCCCACCCGGACCTGCCTTCCAGAGCCGGGAAGCACATTTCTGTGGCTTGTAGCCCCCCGCCCCACCCCGTCTCTGGTGTTCTGTTGTAGAAGCCTGTCCCCAAACCACAGAGAAATCTGTAGCTCCGTTTTCACCTAAAGGTAGATGACACACCACAGGCGGGCCTGATTATTGGAAATAGTTAATATCTAGGAAGATTCCAGAATAAAATCAGTATGTAAGTCCCAGTCTGATGGGGATGGTGAAGCCATCTTCTCTACTGACCTCCAAATAACAGCACTGCCTGTGTGTCTGCATTTAACTGACCTAATGAAAATGTTGGTAAGATCCCAGCCAGATCTATTTCCTAGGACTAAAACATAAATTATAATGTTCCTTTACAGACAGAGTGCTTTCTCCCCCACTTAACATTTCAGCAATTACCTTTATTAAACGTGGATCGCATCAAGCTTTGCTGGAGCTTACCACAGCCTCCGCAGCGCTGAGGGAGGTGCGTGGTGGGAGTGTGGTGTTTTTCTAGTCTTCAGGAAAGCTCCACCTGAGTGCTCTTCACAGAGATCAGAGTGAGATGCTCTGGGAGGGCCATCTGCCTCGCTGTTGGATTTTTCGGTCTTCACAACCGCACTCACTCCATCCCTGGGCGGTGGGCTGCCTCCTGCGTCTGGGGCCCCACCACCTTCTTGCACTACTTCCCCCTTTGCAAGAATGGCAACTTGGGTTTCAGTGGAAACATGCATTTGCAAGCACTGTGGTCTTTGCTTTGCTCTATGGAATCCTCATGACCATGAGAGGCCAAGCCAGTGACATTAAGAAGCCTTCCCCGATGACTAACTGGACCGATTTCCCTTCTTGTAACTGTCCCAGGTCCCTTGCTCCTTCCATAGGTGCGTTTGAACCTCTGTCCAGTGAGTTCACCCCCTGGGGGCCACTGGAGGGTTTAAGACGGCCGGGCTGACCAAGAGAAGTGACTTGTCCTCCGACCCGACGTTCATCAGGCAAGTTCAAGACAATGTTACACACAAAACCCCCAGCCCTGGGCCACCACTTACTTCATCTCCACTCTTACAGGTCATGTCTTCTAGAATGTCATGGAAACAGGGTAGACAGAAGGCACTCACAGGGCGGGCTGGGGATGGCAAGGAAGAGGGTTGGCTGCATTGGAGATGAGGGGACCCTTGTGAGTGACACCTTGATGGGGTTAGCTGTCCTCTGACTATATACAATGGTGGAAACTCCTTAAAACATGCCGTTGGAAGGGTGAATCTTATTGCGTGATTTCAATAAAGTCAACTTAAGAAAGTGAGCAATGATTTAAGTAACAATACCGTCTGTTGTCACTGGTGCAAAGTCCCCTTGGATGACAGAAGAATGTTCAGAAAATGCTGGCTCTCGCTGTTCTGTTGTACAGTGTGCAGTGTTGTGACCGTCATTGCTATCAGTCAGGTTGCTTCACCCCCTTTATTTTGAGAGTGTGAGGAGATTACAGGGCGTCCAAGGGAACTCGCATGACAATGTTTCCATGCCATTGTTCCGGGCGTCCTGCTCACGTCCTGGTTCTGAAGATGGCGTAGGGATTGAAGCCTCCTTGGCGGGTAGAGTGCTTTCCCCACCACTTTCCTGCTCGTGAGGTCTATATTTTTTGGCTCTGCTCATCAGAGGCTCATGATTTCTTTGACAGCACAGTTCCATAAAATCTCAACAGACTTCTGATCTGCTTGTCCCCTCAGTGAGTGTCCATATCCAACGTCCGTCTTCACCTTCTCTGTCTACCTCGTGCATTATCCGCTCTCTCTCTGGGTCTGTGGCAGCCGAGCTCAAGATGACTAGGTGCAGCAGCGAGTAAGAAGACACCCTTCATCAGACCACTGACGGTCTCGTTGTCTAACTGGGTAGTGGGTTAGGCCTTTGCTCTGTGAGGCTTCTAAAACCTTTTCTCTTTCTCTTTGGGTTCCAGATGAGCTGGATTTTCCAACCTCAGCATTCCTATTTTTTTTGATGCTCATCTTCTTTTCAGTATGCTTGCAAACACACTTGTTCCTGCATAATCTGTGCCTTGTAGTAATTTACATTTCTTTTTGGTGGAAAATGAGTCTGTTTCTCATATTAAAGTTCCCCTTCCTGGGACCTGCTGGTGAGTGATGTCAGGAAGTCCCATCAGACACACATGCTGCTCTCCCCGCTCCGGCCCCAGGTCCCTGCAGTGTCTGCCCCTCTGAATATGCTCAGAAAGTCTGGTCTGAGACATCAGGGTGGGTCTGTACACAGACAGGCCACATTTGATCATTGATGGTCATCCTCCGTCGATTCTACAGTCACTGCCCCTAGGGCGCCCCACGTGGGGTTCTGATCACTTTTTCCATCCCCTGTGTCTAATTTACTCTCGGGATCAGAGCAGATGCCAGCCAATGTTTGTGAACTGAAATTATCTTCTTTTTAAAAAAAAGCAAAAACAACTTTGCCTGTATGTGTAAATTATTAAGCCTGTACACTGGGTCCTACGAAAAAAATATGAAATTGCCTGCATACTCCTGCGATGACACGCTAGGACCCCACGCCACACGCCGAGTGTAGACTTCGTCGGATAAAGCAGCATTGCAGGGAAGGGACCTGGGCCCTTCAGGAAAGAGCAAAGCCTCCACACACTTGTGGTTCCGAGCAGATGGGAAGTGGTTGGGCATTTCGAGGTGGAGGAAAGTGAGAGAGAGTCGGCCTTGGGGGTGAGTCCAGCAGGTTGCAGGTGGGAGAGTAAACTGCCCACTGATGTGGACATGGGTCTGGGGAAGGATGTAAGCTCCCTAAATTGCTATGGATTTTTCTGAGTCTGGAAAGTGAGACTCTTTTTCTCTGATTGCACATGAGCTCCTAATCCTAGCGGAAACGAATCCGCTGAAGCTTGCGCTCCACCACCCAAGGGTTCTTTCATCTGATCAGTATGTTTGCAGGCCTCTTTACAGACTCACCACATCTTGTGGCTTGCACACAGATTCTGAACGCCATCCCTGTAAGCGATTATATGTAAAAGGTTTCTGCTGCTGTACTTTACCTGCTACAGAAGCATTTTCTACGTTTGTCTGAAAAGGTCTATGTTATCACCTTTGTGAAAACATTCACCTAACAGCTCCTGCGTATGTAAACTGCATGTGGAAACATCAACCTGGTTTCATATGCCCCATCGAACGGGAGAGAAAGTAGGCGAGGAAGCCAGTGTTTTAACTAGAGCTGTGCAGTCTGTGAGCTCTGGTGACCTTTGCTTGAAAAGGTGAGCATGTAAGTCCACGTGCCACTGTGACACCTGCACTCTCACAAAATATGAAGTCTGACACGTGCGCTTTAACACGCGAGTGTAACCGATCAGTCTCTTGTTCAAAGGCGTAAGTCGCAGGTGTTTGGAACGGCAGCCGGACGCCAAAGCAGCTGGCAATGTGACACAGAGGGCAGTCACGTGTTGAGGACTAAGTCTGAACAGACAGTGTCAGGAGGCATAAAGGAAAACGTGAAATCCTCAAAGGATAAAATACGATGAAGAAGTTTCCAAGATGAGGTGACAGAATACAGTGTGATTTTCTCATCTTAACAAAGTTAGGTTACGTTACATAGATTTGTCACTTCACGATGTTCGGAAGGACAGAGACCAGTCCAGAGTGCCAGGAAGAGACAGACACACCAGCCGCCTTCTGACTTCTGCTTCTGGGAAGATGGGGAGACACTCTGGAGTCCCCACACTGAGGGCATCTAAACCCCTACCCGTTTATGCTGAGCAAATGCAAGGTGACTTGTAGGTGGCGAGAAGATGGAGGCACAGCCCAGGGTGAGGGTCTCCCAATTTCTCTTCGCTTCTCTCCTCCCAATATAAGGAAGTGGGCAGGCAGCTTGCGACCCTGGGGGTGCGAATTGGAAATGCCCCGGCAGCGCCTGCTCTCTGGGGCAGGACCAGCACAGGGCCAGAACTCTGGCTTGCCACGTTACCTGCTGCAGAAGCATTTTCTACATTTACGTGAAAAGGGTCTTCTGGGACAGAGCACTGATCCTGCCCCACTGACGGTGTCGTTATGTCCTGATAAACCCAACGTAGTCTGAAAGCACGTCAGAGGACCACCTACTGAAGCCCCTATGCCCCGAGCAGCATAGCTGAGCCTGGCTGACCTCCATGCTCCCAGCAGGACACCAGCCCGAGCTGGGAAAGTCCCCTCTCTTGAAGGCCATTGGTGACACGGTGCTGGCACCCTTGGGTGGCCCGTGTGCACATCTGTCTGTGCCCTCCACCTGGTGTGGAGATGCCCCCTCAGAGAGGAGGCTGGGTGGAGGGGTCAGGACTCGGACCAAGGCTCAGAGATCAGGAGGACACACACCCTAATGCATCAGTGGGGACCACATGAGGAGCCACATCCATGTTTCGGGGGGCCTTGGGTAGCCCCAAGCCCAGCTGCAGCCCGAGGGACAAGGACCCCTCCCTGGGTCAGCGCAGGCCAAGGGCAGAGCCTGGCCCGGCAGGGATGGGGAGCCCTGCTGCCTTGCTGGGAGCAGAGCTGTCACTCACGGGACTGGGCCGCAGTGGAGGGCCAGCTATGGGATGGAGCCTCTGTCTCAAAAGAAGAGCAGGTGACAGGAGTCACACGGGACCCCAGACCCACAGGCTGAGCCAGCGTTCCTGACTTGACACTGCCTGTGTGTGCGGTGAGCTTGGAGAAAGTGGTGAGCCTGCGTGAAACCTCCGGGACCACCCATGGTTGCCTGTGAGTCTATTTACTTTAAAGCAAAAGTTGCTTCTGGGAAGCATATGTTGTATGTAAATAAGCAGAAAGTAAAGAAAACCAGAGATGACATTATTATCATATGATTGTTACATGTAGTCATATACATTACAAAAATATATATATTTACATACATAGAACATATACAAAGTATAACATTTTTACTTAGGTAAGGAATTATGCATCGAATTTGAGAGCCCGCTGTGAACAAAAAATTAAAACAGATAATATATAGACAACGTTTGTGTACTTCTGAGAGATTTTCAGAAGGACGTATAGAAACTGTGTGGGGGGCAGTCTGCCAACTGACGAGAGGCTGGGAATTTGATTTTCATTTTCTTTTCGATGTGCAAACTTTACTGTGTGAATTCACCACTTTCATAATTGAAAGGTATTACCTAAGTGCCACAGAAGAATAAATGATCTTGAAAACATGTAATCTTTAAATGACCTGCTTGGAAGTAATATGAAAAGTAAACTGAATTCAAAACATCGAAATCTGCATTTGTGGATAATTCTAACACCCGGCATGCAGAACACTTACATATGTTTATTCCAAATGATAGCTTCTTGGATTTCCCTCAGACTCTCCCCAGCATGTGGCGCAGTCATATAGAAACACTCAAACTGTGCATTTATCTTTGTCTGTTTTCTCCCGGGCTCCATGATTAGTTACGCAAAAATATAGGATGTGAGCAGCAGTGTAAATACTATTTTGCAACTTGGGAGGCAAGGGAAACTCAAGCAGAAGATTACAAAGGGATCGAGGTTTTCCCTGCCACTTAGGCCGGTGCGATTGCTTCTCCTCTTCCTCCTTTTCCCTCCCTCCCTCCCTGAGTCTCTCCTTCCTTCCTTTGTCATTAGAATCTCTAGTTTTCTCTTCAGTCCTGTCCTGCCCTTCCTCCCTGCTTCCCTCCCCCCTTTCTCCCTTCCTTCTTTGCATCCTTCTTTGTTTTCTTTCTTCCTTCCTGCCTCTCCCCCTTCTACACAACATCGAGTGTCTACTTTCCAGTGGCAGGCTGTGCTCTGGGCACTGAGAACACAACCGTGGAAAAGTCAGGGTTCTGCCAGAGGGGAGCACGCAGCCAGTGCTGTGACCGGGGCCTGCTGCTCAGCCCCACAGCTTGTCTGTCCATCGGTGGGGACCCAGGAAGATAGAGCAGGGGCCGGAGCTGGGCAGGGCCACCTTGCAGACCCGCAGTGGAGACCACGTCTCACTTCCCGGGCAAGTGCTCTCCCCCGACGTGACCGCATGTCGTCCTGCTCTAGCCCCAGCCGCCAGATAAGAAGCGGATATTTCATGGCAGAGGAAAGGTGATGGGACACAGACTCGTAATTAGGAGCCCGTGTGCCATCTCATGATGTGGGGGGTGTCGGGGGTGTGGGGGTGTAGAGGTGGACCCGGTGGTAACGCCCTTGTCTCCCGGCTTCAGCCTTCATCAGTGTTGCGTTGCATTAATCCTTTTCAGTTGAATGTGTTAGACTCCCCATCGACGGCAGTGGGTCAGCATCATTTTAACTGTTGGCCAGGAGCCCTGGTGCAGGAAAAACCTGGACAGAAGCCTCAATCAACGCTTCCCTGAGGTGGGCTTGGAGGCCTCTCAGACTTCAGTCATCGTGGCCATTTCTCCCCACGCAGACGTGCTGGGAACTTCTCTTCCCATGTCATTCTCTCGGGAAGCTAACCTGTGTGCACAGCGTGTTTTAAGGACACAGTGGTTGACGTGCACTGGACAGGGGTCATGTTCTTGAGAATTCTGAGTGCTTTCTGGAGTGTTCGGGCAAGTTTGCTTCCAAAGGCCATTGGACCCTGTACGTTTGCCTCTGTCGACTCTCTGGCCAGTCTTCCCGCAGAAGTCAGGGAGTCGGCTGCCATGAAGGGCTGGCGTGCCGGGCGGGTGTTTTCCTCCGCACTGCTGTCCTCCGCATTGGCTTCCACGTGGGCCAGCCCTCCATCGCTCTTGCGGGATGCTCAGGCTTGGCTATCTCGAATCCTTCATAGCAAACGTTCCACCACAGGAAGCATTTTCTCTCATTTCAAATTTAATGTTCTTGCAATTTAAGAGTCAGTCTTGCAGGAGGAGAGAACAATCGTGTTCACATGTTTTGACCGAAGGACTTAGAAAAGTGTAAGTCATTTGATTAAACACTGACTGTTTTACTTCCATGAAATAAAGGGTTGGTTAGTGTTTTCTAAGTAAGCTGTTCTGCATTTATTTGACTCACTTAAAGTCCATAAATACAACTACGTTAGATTTAACATTCTTTCTATATCTTTGCAGATCACATTAGCGAAAAGGAAAAAAATTCATGGAATGAATTAAAATAATCTGAATGCAGAAAGTATAGCATTGAGCTGGGTGCAGAGCTAAGACATAAATGAATGGGCCAGAGGGAAATAGTAAATTTGACCACTGGGATCAGTGGGGCTGATCGTGTAGTGTGCTATACTGAGCAACAATGGAAAATGTTTCTCTAAGGATTTGGTTGTCATTCCAAAGATAACACACACTTCTTACTATAAATAACTCTTTCGATCTGTCGTCTCTTTGGGTAAAGTTTACTCTTCCATTTCCAGGAGAGACATTGTATTACAGCAAAGGATAGTTCACCACAGAACCGATCTCACCTCTGTCACCTGCTCGTGTCCCTGCAGATGCACTGCAGATGTGGGAAGGCGTTAGAGGGGTACAGCTGCTTCATTCCCGACACAGCACGGCGAAGATGCATTTAATTTTCCCTTGCTGTGTGTGGGAACCTTCAACCTCATCCTCCATAGTTGGTGAGAGATTTGGGCAAGATGGCTTTTCTGGATGAGGCCTGGCATCCCTCAGGTCAATATTTAAACATTGATTTAATGCTCTTCTGAAGTATATTAATCTCTCATGTATGCGTTAGTTACAGAGAGAGGTGGCCCAGAGCTCACCAGCATTGTCGATGGACAGTCTATCACGGACCCCTGTCTCTCCTCCTCCATCAGACTCAGCCCATGTCACACACTCTCTAAAATTAATCTGCCTTTTGCACAGATGTGAGCACAATTCCACATATTACATGTTTACATAGGAATATGTCCAGTAGGAAGAGGGAGTCGGACTCACTGCCCTGGCTTTGGAAGCCCTCTGCACACGCGTCTCGTTGTATGTACTGTCCTCACTATGTCTGCTGCCCCCTGACATGCCCACTGATGCTGAACACGCCCGCAGCTCCCCAGCTCACAGCTCACCTCATGGTTTGCTCCCAGCTGGACGGCAAGATAGATTCCTCTTTTCACTTTGCTTTGCCACACTGTTGGCCTCTTCAGACCACAGAGATTTCTACACCATACATTGTCTTATGATATTTACCATATTTTGGCACATCCTGGTGGAGTGGTTTGGTCTGCTGCCTCCGGCCGAGTGCAGTCCACATGTCCCAGGGACCCAGGTTCACTTCCTGGGCCCCAGAAAGGGCGGAAGGGTGGGAACAACCAAGATGAACAACTAAAAAAATGTAAAGTGCCTCTTCCTTTCTCTTCCTGCTGGCCTGCTCACCTTCATGCCTGCTGCAACCTTTTCTTTCAAAAATAGGTATTTACTGCATTTTGCCTTATATTTTAAAGTAGTGTCTCCCCAGAAATATTAAAGGATACTAAGGCAATTAATTGATTTATATGACATTAAAGTCAACAGTGCTTCAGATCTAGAGGTAGTTGCCTACCTCTTTCCGGGGTACAGTTTCCTACACCAAAAACAATCTCCTGAATCTCAGTTTCTTTATAAGTAAAAGGAGGGTAGGACTCTCCCCTCTGCTTGGTTATTCTAAAGCATGAACCAATAATAAGGTAAAGAGCTGGTGTGTCTGTGCCTCACAATCTCTTCTGCTTTAGATGGCCTGTCACAAACATGACCTCATGATCCTCGAGACAGTGTTGTGAGGATCAGAAGGCCATTTCCCTCCCTCTGTCGCTTGAGTGCACTGAGGCTCATGACACAGGGCTGATTTTGGAGGGACCTGTTAGCCAGTGGGACTTTACTGGACTTCAGGATTTAATCATTCTCTGCTACCTTCACCTGGTGAGTGTTGAATATTCATGTGGGGCCGGAAGAGAAATGTGTCTTCTCACCTTTGGGAGACAATTCAGCAAACAGGCACGAACGTCATGAAATTAAGCAGCTCCGTTTTAATGTGACATTTCTGCCCAGGCATTTTCAGGCTGCGAGAGCCGGGTGGCAGGTGCTCCGAGATGCAGCTGTCCAGCAGTGTCCCTGGTGGTGCTGGCCTTCATACAAAGGGGGAAGCAGAAAAACTTGAGCTTCCTTCTTGTGGCAAATGCGGCATGAAGGGGCCCCTTTCTTACCACAGCGCGGAAAGCAACATATAAGTAGGTGTGAGACTAATGGAGACAGAGGTGAGCTGCAGAAGAAAACAGAATTTATTTCCGTCTGTCCCAGCGCTCCTTGTCAGCTTCTTTCCTTGTATATACATCTTAGAAACGCCCGACAAGTGAGCTAGTGATGAGTGTGACTGATGCTCACGTGGCTTTTAAGGAGCCGCGAGTCGCTGGAACACGGTTTTCAGCGTCCCAGCTGCCTTCCTGGTGTTGTTCCTGCACCTAGAAAACCGAAAGCCTAAGCTTGCCCTCTGCTGGCATCCGCGATCACGCTGCTGGCAGCTTGTGGGTGGAGGGAAGAAAGGGTCTGGGTGATTTGCTCCACGTGTTTAAAATTCAAACAGCTTTTTATGAAACTGGTTAATCCAGGTCTAAACATAGATCTCGCTCTCTGAACCCAACGCTTTCAAAGCACGGTCTCTGTTCCTGTGCAGACGGCTTTGGGTAACAAATGCCCAGGTGGCTGAGCTACAAGGTTTCTGCTCTTATTTCCTTTGCAAAATATGAATTAACCAACACAGGATGAGCATCCTTGTATCTGGGGGTTGGGTTGGGTTGGGTTGTTACTAAAATCCTGGGAGTAAACTCGTGCCAGAACTGAAACACCCTCAAGGCAATGGCCTTGGTGCGGCGTGTGCATTCGAAGGGAAGCACGAGCCGGGGTGCAGGGTCTGGCCCAGTCTGCAGGGCAACTGCACGCCCGGCTCCCTGTCTCTGAGATCGCCGGGCCAGCTGTCGGCAGGTGTGTTTTCCCGGCTCCTGCCCTGGACCAGAGCCAGTGGGGTGCTGGGGAAACCGAGGTCCCGCCATGTTTCGGCTGAAAGGTGAGGTCCGAAGGGGACACCAGTACTCTCTTTCCCTCCAGCTCCACCTCCATCAGGCCGCCTCTTCTTGACACAGCCTCTGGCGGTCGCCCCGATGTCTGCCGCCCTGATGTCTGCACAGTGCTGTGGCTCGCCCGCGGGACCGCAGCTGCAGAAACCCGGGGGTTGGAAGCTTGCCCTGCTGGAGGCTGATGCAAAGCAAGAAAGCTCCAGGTTCTCCCCCTCCATTGCATTTCGTCAAAGGTTCAGAGAAAAAGCAGGTGCAGTGCTTTCCATCAAAGCCAGACTAAGCTCTTAGGGGCTGAAGGGAAGAGCGGCACCCAGGCTTACACACCATCCTGTCTCTTAGACCTTCGTGTAAAAGAGCAGCCTGCTCTGCTGTCACCAACGCCTCCTGCAGAGCATCCCGTCTTCTCTGGTTCCCTTCCACAGTGGACAACGTCTCCTGCTCTCTAGACTGAGGGGCCCACCACACGAAGGGGAAGAATCATTTCCCATTTTGCAGAAAAATGGCCTGTGGGTCACATTTGAGGCATGGCGGGGTTTTCCTCTCAGTAATTCACGTAACATTCAGGGTGCACCCCACTTCGGTGGCTGCCCCCGGACATGCATGTTTACGACACCTGGTGAGTCAAGGCCCTGTGTCTCCTGAGCAGGTGGTGACCGGCAGGGCTCTGCCCTGTGAGCAGGTCCGAGCGTCCGTCTGAGTTCAAGTTCAGATTCTCCCGAGATGGTGAAAGTCAAGGTGTTTGGATCCACGCTGGTCTTGGTGCCGCTGAGACAGAGACTGGGGTTGGGGCACTGGGGCCCGTCAGTGTCCCGCTCAGGTGTGGCCTGCGTGGACCCACATGACCAGGCCAACAATATGGCCTCGGACACTTTGTCACTGGGGTTCCAGGCCACCCAGAAAGCATCTGCTCATGAACAGTCGGTCAGAAGCTAAGAGCCGAGGGAGTTTCTTCTCAAACACAATCGCTTCTTTTTTAGGACTTAAATTTACTGAAGGAGCATTCCATCCGAACGTTCTGAGACGCAGAATCACTTCTAAACATTGGAAGATGACACGCGGGGGAGTTTCGTGGCCAACAGACACACTTACCGTCACAACAGGGTGAAGTGAGAGGTTAGATCCACACAAACCAGCTTTGTTTTGAATCCTGTCAGTCAGCGGATGGTGGCATCTGTGTGTCTAGGGTGCTGCAGACTCACAGAGCAGATATTCCGACCCCAGAGTTTGCTGTCACGGTGGAGACACCGCCGACCACCTAGCTCATCGCGTTCACGGAACTAAAGCGCAGCACATGCGGGGTTCGGGTTTAAGTTTGTCCAAATCTCAAGAGCACATTCAGGTCGTGGAAACCTGTTCTTTTGCAGCCCCTCTCGACCCCCAGTCGGGACCAGTACAGAACCAGATTCTGCCGTCTCCCCGGCCGTAGGAAGGGCCACCTTTCCAGGGCAGGTGTGGTCACCACTCCTGTGGCTACAGGTTTCCTGCTGCACCCCTGGTGGGCAAGGCTGGCTTGGGAGAGGAAGCTACTAGGGCACAGACAGGCCAGGGCACCCTGGGGTGTGACACCAGCGAGGCCATGCGGAACCGTGTGCTGCGGTTAAAAAGGGCAGAATGGCACCCTTTGCGACAATCTGGATGGAGGTGGAGGCTGTCATGTAAGCGAAAAGAGCCAGAGCAAAGCAGAGAAGCAGCGGCCGGGCACACTCACCTGTGGCATCTAATGAAACCAAACAAATGAATACACAGAGCCCAACACAAGTCACAGGGCTCAAGGTGGGGGTGCAGGGCGGGAAGGAGGGAGGACCTGGTGCTGATCACCACGGTGGACGCGTGGTGTGAACGCACGCAGGCTGGGGTGCAAATTCAGTCTCTAAAATGCATATAGTACTGTGAACAAAATTTGATATATTTATTAATGAAAAAAAGTAACTCCCCAGCTAGAAGGAAAGTGAGTCTAAAGTCCAGCTGCAGTCCTCAGACCAGTCACGGCCAGAACCAGACCAGGCATCTCCCTGGACACAGGGTTCAGACACCACCGTCCAGGGGGCGGGGTGACGGCTGAGTCCAGTGTCTGGGGCACCAGAAGCCACAGTCCCAGTCGCCACAGGCAGGTGGAATAATGTCTGCAGAACAGACCTTTTCCTCTCTGCTCCCCATGTCCAGTGACTCTGGGCACAGGCTGACACAAGACGGAGATGACACAGAGAAGATGAGGGGACAGGGCACCCACAAGACTGTCGGAGTCATCGAGGGAGGTGCTGACTACAACAGAAAACAGCCTGGGGCAGCGAGCCCCACGCATTTGTTTCCGCACCACCTTCCCTCGCAGTTTCTGGGTGTAAGCGGTGAGAGATGTCCTAAAGCCAAGTTGTCATTGGCGATGACACAGATGGACCTTGTGGACATTATGCTAAGAGAAGTCAGTGGGGACAGAAAGCCCAGCACTGTCTGCTCTCACGTCCACGAGGCGGTGGTGGGTGAGAAAAATAGGCACAGCCTTCCAGTTACAGGACAAGCCCGGATGTCGTGTCCAGTGCGGTGACCGTAGTTACTGACACCGCTCCGCCTTTCTGGACGTTCTGAGAGAACTGGTTTTCAAAGTTCTCATCACCAGGAAAGCTGGGTGGTGGACGTTTGCTGGGCGCGCGAGGCGATTTTCTGGCAGCGTCTGCGCTTGGCACGTCATTACGTCAGACACCAGAACTTAATACACTGATGCTGTCAGCTACACCTCAGTGCACGTGCCGACACACTGAGCAAGGAGATGGTCAGCTGTGGGGCTGAGATCCCCGTAACACTGACCGCACTCGCTTGAGCCTCAGTTGGAACAAGGCCGCCGCGCTGCTCTGACGGGACAGACTTCTCAAGGGACTTTTCTGCCACTTAGAAACAGGAAGTTAGGAGCCTTAGTTGCGTTTAACTAACACTCACTATTCACCACCACTGGTTCTCAAACTGGCTGCCTTGGTTAACTAGGTGGCGGTTGGGGGACCTAAGAATCGGCATTTTTCCAGGACAGGGTGTTGCTGCTGGTCTGCATTTTGAGAACCACGAGTCTGTATCAAAATATGGACATGATTCTACACTGAAATGTGAAGACAGTGATTAAAAACACCACAGATACATGCCTCTGCCTTTGTCCACGATGATAGTGGCTCGTCACTCCCCTTAGGAGAGCAGTTTTACTGGGAACACAGGTCAGCTGCTTTGACAGGACGAGACGCCGGTGTGAATGAAGACCACCTGTAGACAGCAGTGCACTTGCACCCAGCTTGCTTCATGCACTTACTGCAGAGAGATGGGATGGCAGAAATTTCAGGAACAGCCCTGGCCTCCCAAGTGCGCACCGATGTCGGAGAAAAACAACACTCTTCTCAGTAATCCCAGCCCCGCAGGGAAGCCTGTGCAGATCATCTTAAATTTCTGACGTGAAATTGCAGAAGTGAGAGAACTGAATTAACATTTCTTTCATCTTCTAGTAAAAATTCTAACCCTTTTCAAAAAGCACATTATGCATTTGAGCTTGTCACTTGGTTGTGGCACTCGCATTCATTCAGGTATTAATAGGAACTTTTTTAAAGCTCCGCTCCCCATGCCTCAGTTAGTACCTCTGACATAATCAGTAGCTAATACTCACTCATAAGTCAAAGCCTTGGCCCCTGTCTTTTCGTGTAAGTGGCTTGGGGAGGAACAACCAGCTGGAAAGGGAAGGCTGTGCTCTGGGGAAGGAGGCGCCAAAAGCTGAGAGAGACAGAGACCAGTCTGGAAGCCCCCATGTCTCATCCGCACCCCCATGGGGATGCTAAAGAGATGATTTTGTTGATATTCACCGAGGTCACCTTGATTTACACAACACTATGTCCCTATGTGTGGGGTCCCCATTTACAATGACAGCATACCCCACCCACAGCAAATTACCAGGAGACCTCCCCCGCCATCCGTTGGACCCGCCACCCCTTGACCCCATCCTCCACCCACTTCCCCAACCCGTGGCCTCAGGTCTGTTGTCATTGCTCAAGTATTTTCTCTGTGCTTTGCTGTGTTTCTTTATATTCCACATATGAGTGAGATCATCTGGTATTTCCCTTTCTCCTTCTGACTTAGCTCACTTTGAATAATCCCCTCATGTCCCATAAGGGATATGCATCTTCGTCCCCAAACAGTTCATGGGAAAGAACAGCTGTTTCACGTCCAGCAAAGGGCTGGATGGGCTGTAGAGACAGTAACAGACCCGCCCCTCATCCTCATGGAGCAAGAGGCTCAGGAAGGCCCCTCTCACTCGAGCCAAGCTGTGTAATCAGGTGAAAGGCAGCCAAGGGAGGCCATCAGCTCCACAGAGGCCCGGCCCTTAGTGCAACGATGCCCAGTGGTATCAGGTTAGAAAATCCTCCCTCTGGCAGAGAAACAAGCAAAGGCTAGAAAGAGGGTGGAAGCCCCGCCCGGTCCTCCAAGGAACAGGATGCAAGAAGCTCTCAAGAAGATGAAATGAGAGTCCAGCACCCGCTCCTGCCATCACTCTCACACTGAATGTCACCTGGTAAATACCACAGCGCTTACTTAGGCCGGTGCAACATATTTTGAAACAATTAATTCCCCATCTTGAAACACTTACCTACATTGTCATACGCAATGAGGCATTATTACTCGGAAGCTCAGAATATCGCATATTTTATCACTTCACGACACAGTAACCTCCAGAAAGTTTCCCAAAGTCTCAGCCCACGTGTGACAAATGATCTGAATCACAGAGCCCCTCCTCTGTGAGGTTTATACCGTCTCTTGCTGACCGCCCACCCCAGTTTCCCATCTCCATTCCAAACACAAAGTTTAGCACCTCAGACTCATTATTCTTGTGCTGAATGAGGCATTGAATTAAATTTTCTAAATACAAATGACAGCGTGTCTCCGTATCACCGGGAGGACTTGTGTCTTGTTCAGCCATGTAATGGTTTGGGTACAATGGGTTGGCAAGAACTACTCAAACCAAATTGGTTTTGCCTGTATTTTAAAATCTTTGCACATTTTGTGCCTATATTCCTCCCAAATGCATAAATCTTAAAGCGACTAGAGTCAGCTGAAAAAAGAAATGTTCTCAGCATTTACCACCATGAATGAAGGGTATTTGAGAAAGTGGGTAGGGGGACACAGGGGAGGGGCTGGACTGAGTCACAGTAACTGTGAGCCCTGACGATTTAACGATTTAACACACTTCCAGGAGGGAGGAGCAGCCACTCACCAGAGGGTTTTCATCTATGTAGTAAAATACTCATCTTGTTAAGGAAACTTCCAGCTATGGGTAATTGCCACTATATGTTTCAAACTCTATATGTTCCTCGATGGCTCACTCATTTCATATGGATTTATTTTCATCATGACCTTTCAAGGATGACAAGCTGCAATGAAGAGGAAATGATTCTGGGATGGAAGGAATGCACTCTGGGGTGTAAATATATGAAACCAGCAGTTTATACCTAAATATCTGGCTCTTAAACGTGAATTTGAAACACAGATACTTAAGTCTTGTGATCAGCACTACACATTTGCCTTCCAGAAAGGTACACAAGCTACCCGCCAAGAAGCAGTGTGCAGAAATGCCACCAGCCAGGCCTGCGCCCAGTTTACAGTAGCTCTGAGAAATACCTCCTCACCGGCTTCACCTTCATTCATTTCATTGTAGATTGTTTAGTTTTCATTTCTACTCACTTACCATTCTTCTTCTTTGCCAATCTTTTTGAGCAGGATATTTAATCAATGATTAATATATAAGCTTTGATAAGTTGATATTTTGGGGATTAGCATTATCTTCTACCTTATAGTTGCCCTATTTTATTGAGATGGCAGAAGTTGTTTCTGCATTTTGGAACCAATTTTTCTTTTATGATTTCTGCCTATTTTATTCGTATTTAGAATTCCCCCTACTCCAAAATATGTACATTTTTATCTTGAATTTCTGGCCATTCTTTTATGACTTCATCTTTCACATAGAAATCTTCAAACCATTTAGATTTTACTTTATACTAGTGACTGCCAGAGAGATTTTCCTTAGTGGTTTTCCAAAATGATTAGCCAGTTGTCATACAAACCTTTTAAATAATGATTTCCTCTCTGCTTGGAAATCTACTTTTGTTATATGGTAATTCATTACTTGTATTTGTGGGGAGGATTAAAGACAGATGGCAGTTCAGAAAGAGACCTGAACATTGCAGGAGATGTTAACATGACGTGCTCTTCTCCACGCATTCTTCACTGGTGTCTGCAGTCTGAGTCTTTCTAAGACTTTGGAAAATGTTCCTTTTTTCGAACAAAAATGGAAGTCCTCTCCCCTGCACACGAAGGGTTCTTACTTCTCTCTCCCTGCTGGGGTCAATTCCCTTTTCCCATAAGTCTCGGAGGCTCTGTGGCCACAGGATCATCATTACAACTGCTCATCTCTTGAGCCTCCATCGCAGCACTGGACGCTGCCTTGTGGTGATGAGGGCTTCTGCCCCGGGGTCCCTGCTTATGGGCACTTCCATGCAAATTGCGCAAACTTTTCACAGAGAAATATGATTACAAATAATACAGTTCTCTTAGTCTCCTGATACTTTCCCCAGCAGCTGTAAAGTGGGAAAAACATTCTTAACTCACAGGTCATGGGAAAGCAAACAGTGGGCAGGGCAGGCGGGACTCAGGCGAGCAGTGGTCTGTGCTGGCTCTCGGCACATTGGAAACAGTTACTGTGAGTTTCTGTAATTTCTAGAAGGTCATCAACGTGCTTTGAAAACCTAACATGTTGACTTGGCAAGGGCATTACCTCATTAATGCAGTTCACCATAAAGTTAAGCAAACAACTAAACTAATAAAAACAGAAGTTACTAAATATGGTGGACATGAAGAAAAAATCCAAGGATTTGTGTTTAACAAATTATTTCAGGTTGCTCTGAATTTTTACAACCAAGACAGAAAGAGCAATGTAATGAGGTGTTTAATCCTCATTTTTAAAGTGAAGTAGGCAGTTTGCTGGAAGACAGGTATTTAGTACCATGAAAAATTTACATAGACTTTCACGTCAACACGGATTCTTTTGGGGGGATGTTAAAGAAACACAATCTATTATTAACTTTTCTTGTACAATTGTTCTTTCCTTAAGATATTCAATATTGGAGGTCTTCTTAGGAGATCTTGTAGATCAACCATTTTTTCTTTTAAGCTGAAAAATTAGTAATTTAATTATTATAGTATTTTTCTCTGTTCTTTTGCTGAACCAATTAAATTACTGACTTAGATTTAAACAAGTCAATTCCTATTGTATTTTTCCGTGTCATTAATAAAACTTACTGCTTTACTACTTATTTCATCAGGTTTTAAGATACTGCTACAGATTTCTGTAGACCAGGATAACATTTAATATTTTATTCTGTACCTTCCATCGGTCTGTACTCTTCCTAAACAGAATAAATCAAGATTTTAGTTTTGTGTTTAAATGAACAGTCTTTGTCTTTTATCGTTGGATTTATCCATGACTACAACTACCAATCCATTGGAATTCTACTCCTGTCTTCCATGTACTTGTCCTACTTGGCTAAGCTTCTCTTCTCTTGCTTTCTTTTGAATTAATTAAACCAATTTACTTTCTCTCCCCCACTAGTAGGAAGTGAAATATTCCCTGTCCTCCTGTGATAACCACAGACCTTTTAGCATCTAATATAATAAAGAAAATTTTAATCTATTTGTTTTTATTTTACACAAGCAAGGACTTTAGACTCATACCATTCATCACCCTTACCTGTCCTCTGCCCTGACTGTGTTCTTTTTATTGCCACATTTTAATTATTCCTTGGTGGTTTTAATTATTTTTATTGCTTATATTATTATTATCCAAGTACTTGCTCTTTTAATGGTCTTGGATGAATACATAAGAACGGAATCCTTGCTCAGAGAACAGGTGTCTGTTAAGTTGTAACCCCTGCCTGCGAGCTTTTCGGGTCAGCCATCCATGCATTTTACCCGTCAGCGCAGTGATGGACAAGAGTGCTGGGCCCGCACATCCTTGTCTGCATTTGGTGCTGGAAGTTTTATCTTTAGCTAGATGGACGGCTTTTTGCTTCTCCCATAACTTATAATGTTGAGAACTTCTTTTTCCCTGTGTTTGTGGATTTCTCAAATTAATTTTTCTTTAAGCGTCTGCTTAAGAGCGTTTGCCATTTTCCATTGGGTGGTTGATCTTTTTTGCTCTCCATATGTAGGGATTCTCTCTCCTGGATGCAAGTCCTTGATGGATACATGCAGATGTGTTCTCCCAGGCTGCCTTTCACTCTTTATGATGTCTATCAATGAGCGAAAGTTACACCATGGCTGAAACCCAAGTTACCAGTGTCTGTGTTTTCTTCTTATGGGACTTTTCTGAGAAGCATATCCAGACCTGGTTAGGGTTACGGTCCGGTGTACGTGCCACGTAACCGAGATTTCTCGCACGTGCTTTTTCCCCGCCCCTGGCCCCGGGTTGTGAACGCTTCCATCGTCTGTGTCGTGGCCCCCTGAGCACAGAGGGAGGGTGGGGCATCACCTTTCTGTGCAGTCACTCTGTCTCTCCTCTGCGGGAATGCCAGCCATGTCCCCCTGTCACCGTGAGCTGTCATTCCAGAGTCCAGCACGGCTCTCTCCTCTTCTTTGTCTTTCATCTACTTTTCCCTCTCTGGTCTTCATATCGGACAAGACTGCCGATCTGTCATCAAGTCCATAGACTATTTCCCAAGCGCTCTTATATTTGGTATTAAGAGCGTTGGTGATTTGCTTTTCTTTTTCCATGCTGTCCTTCTCTGCTGGGATTCTTCACCTTCTGGAGAACCTTTTTTCCCTTCAAGGGCCAGACCACCTTTCTTATAGCTGTGCTTGGGTCCTTCTCTGCTGACTCGACCGTGTTGATGATCACCGGCCCTGGTTCTGTTGGTGCATTGGAATGTAGAACGCTTCAGGTGCTGTTTAACTGTCTTCGCAGGGCTGCATATGGACTGGAGGGGCTGCGTTCTGAAGCCCACGCTGCTGTTGTCTTCTGAGAGGATCGGATTTGCAGCAGAGACAGTTACCTTGAACTTGCGGCGGTCTGGTCTTGCTCTGTATTGGGCCAGGCCTCCCGGGAAGGGCCTTCTGGGATTTCAGCAGACACCTACGGTGTTTCCCTCACCAACATGTGGAAAGAATTAAAATCTAAATTCTTCTGGTGGGAAACATCAAAAATCCATTTTTTTCAGCTTTCCGTTGCTTCGTCCGGCCTGTGGGCGTCTCCGGCCTGCTCCTGTACCTAAAGTCCCCGGGTCTCACACGCACACTCCGCCCTGCGCACTGTGGCTCTTTTCGTTCCTGGGCTCCCCACCTCCATTCACAGCCTCCTGGTAGTGCCGACTCCCTCCCGGGGCACCAGAAGCCCAAAGCCGGGCTTCCTGCTTCCTCCCTCCCACCGCACCCTCTGGGACCCTCACGAGTGGGCACTGAACTTCCTGAAGCTCCCCCGCCTGCTTTCGGGAACTTTCTAGAACCATCCAGCGCTGCTGCTTCTAAACGTGGACTCAGAGTTCACAGCTAGTCTGATAGAAGCACTTGGCACTGAAAGAATCAGCACATCCAGATCAACATTCTGTGAGCTGTGTTTTATAGGTAGCTGGACCCATCTTTTTCTTTCTGTTTTTATTCTTCATTTCCTCGTCCTTCTGTTTGGATCTTGTCTCCCTTTGGCCTGTCCGTTTTCATCGCTTCTTGTTCTTTGTCTGAAGTCTTCAGTGACCCCTCTAAACACATTGCACTGTTTTATTTGATCATTCTATTCTCTTCCATGTTTTGGAGTCTGATATATGGGAGAGGGTTGTTTCTTTTTATTTTCATTTCTCTGGGTTATGTCTTTCTGTTGCGTGACTGATTTGTACTGTGGTCCCCTCTGGAGTTTTAGCTACAGGAACCTTCAAGAATAGACCTCACAGCACATTCCTGCAGAGAAGAACTTGCATTTTCTTCAGCGTTAGAAGGGTGGATCCAAAATGGAATTGCCTTCAGTTAACGTCTGGCGTTTATGGACCAAAACATTTAGTGTGACTGGAGGCTGTAAACCCAGAGGGGGTTAGAAATGAAGAGAGGCTTTCTTCTTTGTGAATGCTCCATGAGCTGAGTCAGGGACTGTCACCCAGGACCCATCTTTCCAGCTCCCAGCTGCTGCGTCCTAACGCAGGACCCTGGTTGCTGGGGCCCAGACTCGTCTGCTTTCCTGCTGTCTCACAAAACCTTAAATTGTCTCCTGCTTTGACTCCTAATAAGTCACGTCTTCTTTAAAAGGAACATTTTTCCATCTTTTTTTGGGGGGGATGGGAGGGAAAATACCACAAGAGTCAATTTTTTCCTAAAGATCTATTTTGTTGGAAATGGGTATTTTCCTATCAGCTCTTATTTCATGGATTTCCAGGCCATGTGTAGGTACATAAATGATTCTGCTTTTTTAAATGTTCTGGGAGAATTCTTCTCCTCACCAACATGAACTGCCCTTCCCGTACGCACCACTGCTATTTGGTTTGCATCTGGCTCTGTCTGGTACTCACACTGCCATAAACTTCTCCTTGTTATCATTGGCTTGATATTTTCTTCATGGATCTTTTTCCCATTCCACCTGGGTCATTTTCAATGTCTTTTAAATTAAGTAAAACTTCAAAATTAATTTGTATTCTGTTTACAAGAACAGTTCTGCTATTGAATAGATCAATTTAGACCCCTTAATAGCTGTGGAGACTCCTTCTGTTCTGAAAACATTTCTCCTTTATTATCTGTGCTTTCTGCTTTTCACACTTTCTAGTGACCTATTTTCCTTCCCATGTCATTATTTATTGCTGTATAATCATAGCACCGCACACAGTGGCATAAGACTCACACACTCGCTTTCTCAGTTGCCTGGGGCAGGAGTCCAGCTCAGCCAGCTGCTCTGCTCTGCTCCCGCAGCCTGGAATCCACAGGTCAGCGGGGGCCTGGCCTCATGTGAGGCTTTGCTGGGGAAGGATCCACTACCCAGCTGGGCGGTCCCTGGAGCCTGCGGGTCCTGGTGGGCTGTTGGGCTGAGGGTCTTTGTTTCTGACTGACTGTCTGCTGGAGAGCCTCAGGGGGTCTCCCCAGGTGACAGCCCACCAGATGGCCACTAACTTCTCCAAAGCCAGGTGGACCAGGAGGAGGACTGTCACAACTTCACGGAGCAATCACAGATGTCCCAGCACCTGTGCTATGTTCTGTGGGTGGGGAGAAAATGCTGGGTCCTCCACACTCCCGGGGAAGGAAGTCGTGGCATGAAACCTAGGAGGGAGGGAGGAGTCAGAGCCCCACCGTGATGGCTCTCCCCCACTCTCCCGTTTCCTGCATCGATCGCACTTTCTTCATCCCGTTTCTGAATGGCTTGGGTAATCGATGTTTCAGCATTCCGTACAACCATGCCTTCCCGACGGTGTCTAGAGGTCACCCGTTGTATATTCTGCTCTCAGATAGGCCCAGGTCATTTCACTTCTAGTATTAGGTGTGAAAGGTTTATTAGTGAAAGTGGGGTAGAGGGCAGGATCAAGAGAGGAGCACCCCTAAGCATCATTCTGAATTATTTACAAGGCCTTACATCTGATCCTACCCCCGAGAGCAGTGGCCCCTATGCAGCTCACTTACCTCTGAACCAGTATGTAATCACACCTGGTCTACATTCCATCCTCAAGAGACCTCTGTTTGCTAACTCATCCAAATAACTAACTTAGGTTCAATGTTAATGACTAATAATGACATGTTATACAATCATCCAAATCTTTTTTTAAGGGAAGCAAGACCTTGGTGCCTTAATCCAAGGAAGTCAGCATTGGGAGGATTATTACTCCTTGAGCAGATCAGCCTACTACCCCATGGAAAGAGCTCTAAGCAAGATAACTGGCCGCAGACAAGTCAGGAAGTTAGAATCTCTTTCACTGAAAATGTCGAATCACAGTTGTATTCAAAACATCAAAACAGTGTTGGACTTCCTGTCACCTAACTTGTCTCTCTATGGTTACTTTGTAAGCATAGGAAATTTTGATAAAAATTATGATGTTCATTCCTTTTCTGTCATGAAGAAGATTTTTCCAAAGGAAATAATTTGTTTTCTTACAACACCACATTTTAGGGCACACGTTAGACTAAAGCTTTTGTCTAGAAACTTTAATCATTCCCTTTCCAAACAGGTTAAGCAAAGTCCTTAGTAATTATTTAGATAATATGGCACAGAATTATAATTTGTACTTATTAGCATGCGTATCCTTAGAACTGAGAAATTTTGCGTGTGTGTGTGTGTGTGTGTGTGTGTGTGTGTGTGTGTGTGTGTAAAATTGATGGTTCTAGTTGCTGGAGTCAATATTTAAAGTGCTAAGCTCAATAAAAAATCTAAAATTCTATCAGAAAGAAGCTATTTCTGCATTTGAAAAATATTCCCTCTGCCCAGTCCCTGCTCAGTGTTTTCTAGCTGTGACTTTGGAACAAAGCCAGGGTCCTTCTGCCGGAGACTGTTTGAGGGGATACTGTGAATGTTAAGTCATTTGGGGTGATTTTTTTTCCACCGGATGCCAGCATCCACAGTTCCTGCAGGATGAAGACATCAGTTAAATAAAAAGAATGCAAAATAGACACTGTATGTAGATTAATTTTTATGCTTGGTGTAGAAAGCACATAGCTGGAGCACATTTTTATAAAGGTATGGCTGTGGAGATTTTAGTGATTTGTGCACCTAGCAAAATTTAGATGAGATCTGCGGGTACTGAAACCTGATTAAGGACAATACCATGTCTTTGAAGTCTGGGATAATTTGGATGTGGCCAAGCAAGGTTGTCCTTTGCATAAAGAATAGATAGATTCAGTTCAGTAAGTTAATTGTATCAAAATAGTATATACCGACTTCTCAGAATAGTATATACTTGACTTTGAGGTTCCCTCTTGCTCTATAATAATGATGATGTGAATTCTCCCAGTCCCACTGACATACCGCTGCACCCACTCCCTGTTATTCTGATTGGTCATCCACTTACTTCTTCCATGGACAGTTGAGAAAATCCCAGACGCCATCTGCCTAGCATGAGGGGTGGCTTCTCACTTCTTTGGGTTTCTTCTGCTATTTTCCATTCTTGCTTGAAAATGAGAGGATGATTATCTGTCTATGGAATCAGGTGAAGGGGCTGAATTCCTATGGGATCAAGCAGTCAGAGTGAACAGATTGCGTGTAATGTGTGGTCACTGCATGGATGACCACCACACAGCGCTGGTGGCCAGCATCACCATAATCAAGGTTCTTGTTTCTCTGAGTTTGGGAAAGCCACCTGGAGTCATTGCTGCTGCGGCAGAGGGGACAGTTCTCGGTGTCCAGGGAACAGGTGCGCGTTGAGCTGATGTTGTTCTCCAGGGAGGCCATGCCTGGCCAACTCTGGCTGTTCGCTCTGGGTCCCCTTCCTGTTGACACCCCACCCTCCGCCTGCCCTGGATGATACAAGTGCCTTCAAGGGCTGTGGCCCCTGTGCGGACATTCTCAGGAGTCCCAGGCTCCCAGAGCCCTATCCCACTGGCTCCCACGGGCTGTGAGAACTGCCCCCACTGCTCCATTCAAATGATTCCCCACCTGCTCTCCAGACATTTTCCCTTCAGCTTTAAACTGAGTGGTTACTTCCAATGAGCCTTTGATGTCCTGCTCGAGTCCCAGCTTTGAGCTGGTGGCATGTTCTGGCCACTCTGCACCATGAGGACAGCCTCAGACTGAGCTGTGACAGTTTGCCATGCTGTGTGACAAAGCAAACCATCACAGGCGTGCACGCGCTCGGGTAAAGCGGTGTCCCCAGCGTGTCCCCAGCCTGGATCTACTCCTGCCTGGACAGTGGAGTACATCAGAGACTGGATCCGAAAACAAGCAGCTGAACAGACCGCCTGGCCTGCACAGTGTAGACAGAACCTGTGGGGACAGGACCCAGGCTGCTGCAGGTGCCAGGCGGTGCTGGAGGTCATGGAGACCCGCGGCAGGCATGAGCACGAGGGGCTGATGGAGACGCGGATGGGCGAATGTGTCCTGGAATCCACACCCCGCAGCGCTGGGGTTGGGAGTCCCGGCCTCTGGCCGCCAATCAGGACCAGCTGAGGTCCCCAGAGCGGAGCTCACGTGGGATTGGCGCCCTCACAGGAAGGCAAGTGGACAGGTCCTCAGCTGCTGCCCAGAGGAGACTCTTCGTCTTGAGCTTGTCTCACAAGGCCCCGAACTATGAGAAACTCACCTCTTCTGTTCCTCAGCCTCTTCCTCTGTATTATTTTGTTACACTGGCCCCAGAAGATAGAGACTCAGTCCCAGGACTCACCCAGCTCAGACTCGGACAGTGTTCCAACCCTGATCAAGCCTGGACTCGGAGGAGGAGCCAAGACGGCTGCTCCATGCGGTGGGAAACCCTTGCTTGTCACAAGGAGCACGGGCTCCACGGGCGGCGCTGGAGCAAGCTGTGCAGGAAAACGGGGGGGCCAGAACCGACGGCGTCACTGGCCGTGGGCGCTTGGGCTCCTGAGAATTAGGAAATACTGGGACTGTCTGCATGGGCTCAAATAAGATTTACTTTAGGAAGCCCACGCCTGCAGGCATCAGCGTGGAAAGCCGGCTTGCAGGCTGCCGACACGTCAAGGTTCTGGGGGCCGGGGTTGGGCCAGTGCGGTCCGCTGAGACCCCGGTGTCCCAGCCAGGTCAGACCCTGGCCACTCCGTCTCCCTGTGCCTGAATCAAGTGTGTACAACAGCTTCAAACAGTGCTTGTTACTTCATGTCCCCATGCTCCTCGGGGCCTGTGCATTGTTTAACTGGCCGTGATTGAGAATGTGCTGGAGAGAGCGAGGTGAGCGCATCCCCCCTAAGACCTGTCATCTGGAAGCTCAGCCATCAGTGAAACACAGGGCATTCAGGCTGATTTTGTCCTGCTGGGTAAGCAGGCTGGGACCACATATTTCTGCTCCTCCTGTAGCCAGGACGCTGGCCTCACTCAAAACCAGTGTCCTCGGCTGGCCACTCTCTAAGACAAGTGGACGACACTGGGGTTCCGACTCTGCCTCTAACAAGTGACAGGGCGGTGTGTGGGGCGCAGACACGGGCACCGGCCGAGCAGGGCTGCTGCTGGTGGGTAGCGCTCGGGGCACGTCGGCGGCACCGCGATCATTAGCAGAGGTGGCAGCTGTGAATGTCTTTTTCTTATACAAGCCAGTAGTGTTATTCCAGGACAGCTCACGACACGCCATCTAGTCCGGTGTAGGTTTTCAAAGTGCACCGGCGTTTCAGTCCAAAGGAATGACTCACAAAAATTAAATGTCATGACCCTGGGTACCTGGGACCTGTACCATGCTGGGGACTTGGGGCTGCCTGGGCACCCCTCCACCTGCCCCTGCTCTCAGCCACCAGGAGGCCCTTGGCTGCTGACTGGTGGGGCCGACTGGAGGCCCTGAGGGCATGGAGGGCAGAGGGCCATGTGCTCAGAGTCCCCTGACTCCTGCCTGCTGGTTCGCTGAGCTGCAGACCACAGTTCACCCCAGCATGGCCCACACAGGGTGCTGGGCTCCATTCCTGCCCCACTTCCAGCCTGCATGGGGAGTGGCCCCCAGGAACCCCTGGGTCCTGTCCTGTGCTGTCCTTGCCTGCTGCTCCCGAACCCCGTCCACACCCTAGGACACATCGTTCCCTTTCCTGGGGTGCGGAGCCTTCACTTTCCGTCACAGACACCTCCTGTTGCTCTGTCCCCCTGGCTTCTAACACTTTAGAGTGTTGTGCCTCATTCCCCTTTTTCTCCCCCCAGCACAGCCGGCACTTTGACCTTTGGCATATAGAAGGTCAGAGGCCCAGTTAATACATGAACCATGCAGGGGAGAGAGAAATCAATGCTCCGGGCCTCCATCTCCCTGTTTCGATTATATGGAATATGTTCCTTTTTAGCGGCATTAGTGAGATGCTCAGGAAAGTAGCAGCTGTTACAAAATTACATTTTTATTATCCTTCCCCAAGTCAAACATGGAAATGCTGGCCCTCCGGCTCTTTGCCTCTTGCTCAGTGCTCTGGCTGCTGCCGCAGATGAAGCTTCTCCTAAAATCATGTAGACAATAGGAAACTTTTAGGTGAATTAAGGACATTACAAGAAAAGATGCTATTAATTCAGGAACTGGATCCGTATTAACATGATAATCATCATGAACCATATGCGTGTTTATAATAAGTGTATAAAAATGGAGTCTTGGTTGTAAGAATACTGAACGTTTTCGTTACCACGGTTCGGCCTCCCAGAGAAAACGTTCTGCACACACACTTTCTGGGGGGATGCATCCGGCCACGACTTAGCAGAAAGAAGCGGGAGTTGATGGTCCACGTGCCACTGTTCCCCAGTGAAAGATACGGATTATTCCAAAGTCTGAGCTGCCGAACAAGGAAGGCGGTTTCGATGGAGAGTAAGCGGGAATCGGGAAACCAGGAGGCCAGGGCTGGGTCTGGAGACAGAACATCCCAAGAGCTCTTAGTTGCACCGCGCACTCTACCCGCCAGGCGCAGATCCAGATGGGCAAGTCTCTCCAGGACTGAGACAAAGAGGGGTTTACCCCGTAAAGGGACAGTGTGGCAATGTGAGAAACGTGGCATTGTGAAACCGGTGTCATGGGACTCCTTTTTGATTGAACTTTTCTGTGTAGACCGAGGGCATGACCCAAAGGATAGTTCAGTCATTCTTCAGTGAGAAGGCAACCCTGGCTTCCCTTCTCTGCAAACAGAACAGGGCCGGCACCAAGTGTGTGAGCTCTTTTCCGCACCAGCCAATTCAACTCTGCCGTTCCGTTCACCTGGGTACGGATGCCAAGGGCTCAGGCCGCAAGACCACCCCCACTTCTGACGCCAGTCACCAGTGGCGGGGCCCCAGGTAACCACTCTGTCCAGGGACTACAACTGAGGTCTGCAATCGCTTTCTCAGGTTCAAGAATGTGATCGTGACACTCATGTGAATCATGACAAGCAGAACTTGGCAAGTGCTGTATTAGTTACTGGCTTCTTCTAAGAGTTTGAAAAATCATGCAGATGGAGAAGCCTGTGTGAGGTTCCAGGAGTTTACCAACCTGGAAGCTGCCAAACCCGGTGCTTTGCGTAGCTAATGGGGGCCCCGCCACAGGGGTGGGCTGGGGGCATGCCAGCTCTGCCTTCCCCCTCGCCTCTCCCAGAGCAGGGCTTGGCCTGAGAGTTCTCAGCCTCTGATCGGCCCATAGTTTTCCTGGTGGTTGCCTGAAAGCTGGATCTCATCCTCAACTCCTCAACAGCCCCTCAAGAAGCCCCTCAGTGGAACAGAGAGTGTTCCTGTCACCACCCAGGACATTCTCAGGGCTCTAGGAGCAGTGCGCCGGGAACGGGGGCAGACACCGAGTATGTGTTTCTTACTACATCAAAGGAAGGCCCACAAGGGCACAACCAGGAAAGGAATGTGAACTTTTTGTCATGGCATCAGAAAAGGGACGTCCCTCAGGAAAATCCCAGGACACAACCACAAACAGCTGGGGAGGATTTGCAAGTAAAAAGGTGAGAGCAAAAATGCCACCTCTGCTCTGATTTTCTGTCTCCGTCCTGAGGGGCCCTCCACCTAACTAGACTTCATGCTTCAGCAGCATTCACTGCAGTTGGACTTGAGAAGTAAAGAAAGATGGGGAAAGGGCCAGGAAAATGTCAGAACCAGGATGGAGTTGTAACAGATGCTAGAAAAAGTAAGATTAAAAAAAAAAAAAAAAAGCAAAGAAAAAGATCATCTACGGCCATTAATAACTTGCTCTGACCCACTGCAAAAACCTCAGAAGTTACAGGTGGCGTCGCCCACTGGCCTGGCAGCTCAGTCTCAGCCCTGACACCACCTTCCACAGCATTCCCAGCACACACCCTTGTCTGTCTCAGCTAGCACTGCAGCCATGGTCACCCTCCATCACCGTCACTGTCACTCACTCGGGGTGGGCGGTCCTCTTCCAGCAGCCCCATGTCACTCTCAACCCACACACCAGCATTTGTTTTGTTTGGTTTTAGATGTTGGCTTTTAGATGTTGGACTGAAATAATGCCTAAAGCGTTTTCTCCTGATAAACAAGTTTCTGTTTTTTATAAGTGAAATTACAGATACAAACTCAGGATGTCCTTTGTACTTGCAAACTAGTTTTGGTGATTTGCTATAATTTAGGTTTCTCCAAATATCTCAACAAGTCAAACATTAACCTTACTGCATTAAAATATGTATGAATAAAGTTGTGCTATTAGTGAAGCGACAGTGGCTGACAGGTGACTTAAAATACATATCACCGAGGGTGTGTGTGTGTGTGTGTGTGTGTGATGGTGGTTTCCTTATATTTTAAGTTATTTTATTTAATTAATTTTATTGAACGAGCATCACATCATAACATTATACAGGCTGACAGTGTTCATCATTGTAAATCCACATCTGTGTACATGTCATCAAGGTCACCCACACCATTCTAGTTCTTTTACTTTTTAAAACAGCATAATAATTTTAGTATTAATTTATTTAGTCGGCAAAACCATACTCATTCTGAGATATTGTACTCACTTCTCAGTCTTTGGATATTCTACACCAACCCCCAGCAGAGCCCAGTGCCCTTTTCCGCTGCCTTCCTCCCTCTCTCCTTGCCTCCTTCCTCCCCTCTGCCTGTGGGCACCATCTTCTGTCCTGTGGGGTTTGGCTGGGGTTTAACTCTTTATTTGTTTCATTTCACTATATTCCACATCTGAGTGAAGCCAAGTGTATCAATTTTCTTAATGCAAAAAAAAAAAAAAAAATCAGGAGAATCAATACGAGAAAAATTAGCTAGACCAACAGGGAAAAAATAGGCAAATATTATGAGCCGACAGTTTATAGGAAACAATATATAAGAAGGTGGAGTTATCTCAGATAATGTCGAATAGATTTTATCTTACATGTCTTATTTCTACTTAAAACATAGACATGTCTGTTAAACAACTTTTTGACATAAACTTTACCCATAATGACTTGCCTTTTACTTACAATTTTAGTTTCTTTAAACTAAAAGCTAAAAATCTTCTAAACACAGAATTTGGCTAGGGTTTCCCCTCCCTACTTCACGATCTTTTTAAAAATAAATTTATGATATAATTTTCATACAAAAATAGTCCACCTATTTAAAACGCACATTTCGGTCATTTTCAGTAATTCTCCACAGTCACGCAAGCGTCAGCTCGCTCTAATTTTAGAACAGCTCGTCACTCTGGAAAGTATCCCGAAGCCCATTAGCCGTCCGTCTGCGTCAGGCTCCACCCCTTCCAGCCCGGCTCCTCCCACCTCCAGTCCTAGGCAACCAGTGCTCTTCTCTGGCTTTCCCTGCCTGCACATTGCAGGCCAATGGGATTCGACCCTTAGCCGTCTTATGTGACTGACTTCTTTCCCTCCTTGTAAAAAGTTTGCAAGATTCCTCTGTGTCCCAGCAAGACTCAGCGCTTCATTCTTGTTCTGACTGAATAACGTTCCACTGGGTGAACAGACCACATCGCCTTCCCACTCACCAGTTGCGGGACCTTCGGGTCACTTCTCCCTTTGGCCGTGGCATCAGCAATGCTGTGCTAAGCATTTCTGCAGAGGTTCCTGGTGGGCCTCTGTCTTCGCTTCTCTTGAGTGTACCCAGGATTGATATGCTGGGCCAAGGGCACTATGTCCGACGTTCTGCACGTCTTGCCGACTATACTCACAACAGCTGTGCCATTTTGCATTCCCACCAGCTCCGTGGAGGCTCTTGATCGCCCCACAGCCTCGCCAATGCTTGTCTTTATGTGACATTTTTATTATAGAACTTTCAGTGGGTGTAAGATGCCAACTCCTGTGACTATGAATTAATAGTATTTTCGCAGAAGAAAAAAGAAGCCACATGCCCCACTCAGGCACATGTTTGTGGCATTTCTGGCAGGAAATAAATAAGATGTGTGTGTGTGAGCGCTCCAGCCAGAGACTGGCGGTGGGACCTGCAGCTCCCACCATGCAAGATGGATCCTGGTAGCTGAAAGATAGGTGTCAGCTTATTGACAGCCGCTCAGGGCGCCGTTGCTTTCTGGGCATTTGAGGTTTGAGGCTTGGGGAAAGGAGCACTGGCAAAAGTGGGGAGCTCTGGCCGAAAGTGGCTGCAGACTCTTCCACCTGCCAGAACCTCCTTGGCAGCTGGCAGCTGGGAATAACTTACCTCACGCAGAAAAATAAGATTTCTCATTCGGAACACCACCAAGGATTTTTGTTTTTATTGTTGCTTTTTTTGGATGCTAATGAAGACTCTTGGTTGATTGCTTGATATCCTTCTGGACAGGAGACCATAATCTTGACTTTCAGAAAGCAAGTGAAAAGGACTCCCTTCTTTGTCTTTCTTGTTAAACAGTTTTCACCTCATAACGACTGTCTGGGTGTTAGGGTGCAGATGACATTTTAATGGGAGGCATTTGGCTCTAAGTAAATGATCTATCTAGCTTATATAGATGCCTTGAGATATCTAGATCTAGATGTAGAGCTATATATAATTTAATTATGGACACATTTTTCCATAAAAATCGGTATCTATCATCTAATCCATACCTCTTACTTCACTCATCCTTTTTTGCTGATATATTAACTGGTCAATACGATTTTTATTCAGAAATGACTCATCTATCTTAGACAGTTTTTAGAGTCATTTTTCTATGGCCCAGTGTAATTAGCTTTCTTGTTACACTATACTGTCCCCTTCCTGTGACTGCCGGTCCCTGGCACTGCGCTGGGAAGAGACTTCCATTTCTGCAGTGAAGATGGACACAAGGTCGATTGCAAAATGAGAAAATTCTCCTCACACCAGAATTTCTCTGGCTAATATCCATATTAAAGTACTAATCCACTTCAGTCTTCAAAGCCCACAATGTTTTATTTTCCTTCCTTGCTCTTTGTACTCATGTTCATGAGTCCATAACCCTCCCATCTGTGAGCGTGGCCCTAAAGAGCTTCCCTGCCAGGGTATCAACACCCAGCACTGGCGGTGCGCGTGCAGAGCACAGGTCCTTTGACTGGAGCCAGACTGTCTGAGTCAGGCTGTGCCCTGGAATCTGTGTTGTCACAGGCCTCCAAGAACTCCACTGGACCTGGACTCACGCCCTCTGCCTGGAAGGTGCTTAGCTCTGGCGGATCCACATGCGTGTGCCGTCTGGGCCTCACGGTGGGAGATGTGATCCTCTGAGGGTGGGCACTGGCACACACACATATCTTTCAAGACTTTTAAAGCATTAATATACAGGTTAAATGTGTAATGTTCCCTGATGATGGCACTGTTGGCTGGGTTAAACTGGTTCTCACTTATTTCATGAATCTTACGTTAATTGACAATTTAGAAAAGATGAAGAGCCTCTGCTGAGGGCTCACCGTCTTCATACCTCCATGTGGGCGTTATTCAAACGCCAGGATGAGACACTCAGAGCTGCGATTCCTGTCAACCACTCTGGGTGAGAAGACAGGCTCGGGGCCTCACACAGACATTCCGTGGTAGAACGGTGGCTTCAAACCAAGCAACGTAGGATCAAAACTCTGAAGCTTATCAAGAGTGTGAGTGTCCTCTTCTCATCTGTCAAAAGAGTACATTCTCCTTTAAATCTTAGAGCAGTGTATAAAATTCACATCACTTGCATAAAACATTGCCAACTAATTTCTTCTTGCTTTATCAAGACCATAACAACTTATCTATAGCATCTGAACATTATTCATTTACAACTAATTTAAAATGAAGAGTGAAAACAGGCATCGATCTTGTCCTTATCAAGCTGAAGTCTAGTTGCTGAGATAAAAAATAACTGGAATCATCGCACGCATACATCTGCAATGGTGCAGGCCACACAGGTAGAATAACAGCTGTGAAACCTGTGAACACTGGATGGGGCTGAGGAGGCCTTCCCGCCCATCCAGCAGTGAGGACAGGAGCGGTGAGGACGAGCACAGACGAGGCGAGGAGAATTCAGGACTGACTTTGGCAGACATACCCGCCCACTGACAGTCACAGCCTACCATTCTCTGAGGCCTGGGTTCGACTGGTATCCCCGAAGGCTACGTGCTAGAAGGAAAACGGTCGATTAACCATCAGGACACAGACCCCAGCGCCCTTGGTCCTGAGTGGACTAAACGCTCTGCCTGCCTCCCTGCTGGAAGCTAATGTGAGTGGAGGGAGTCAAGTGTGCCAGAGCCTCCACGGATGTGGATGGAGATGTGTTCAGTTGGAATTTATGGAGAAGAGTAAAATAACTGAAAACAAAAGAAAATACACACACACACCTGTAACTGAAGGAGCAGAAATCAGTTAGCCTGTTTTAAAAAATAAATGGTAAAATGGAGAATTATACCGCAAATTATGAACTATACAAAGTAATAAAATGAAGTGTCAGAAATGAAAATGTAAGAAATGAAATTAAGAACTCTGCAAGTAGGTCTGCAGCTGAAGACAGGGTGAACGACCTGGAGATGATTTCAGTCTGAACCACAGACAGGAAAAAGGGAAATGTAGACAAGGGGCAGATACACACAGATGTGCAAACACCTGCTGGGGTATAAGGCTTCAGAAAGAGAGGAGTGAAAAGATCAAAAAGAACATATGAAGAGAGAGTGGATGGAAGCGTTTCAAAGGTAACAATGAAAGCACGGTACAGCTTGATGAGGCTCTCCAAATCCCAGCGGAGTTAACGAGCCAGGAGCTACAAAAAACCGTACCTTGGGGCATCATGATTGCATGTTTGAGTTTCTCATTTTCTCTTAAAACAAGAGAAAACATTTAAATCATGGGGAGGTAAAAAACTCTTTACCTTCCAAAGGGTCACAGTAACTTTGATGGCCAGCTCACTGCAGTGGGGACCAGAAGACACAGCTGTGACATTGTCGGGTGTAGGAAGGAACTCAGTGCCATTTGAGGGGCCTACATACTGCAGTTTTCCTTCAAATATTGAGGTAAAATATGGGCATTTTTCTGGAAAACAGAAACCTGAAAATTGTGTCCTTGGCAAAGCTCTAGTAAAGGAAAGATGAAAGGAATTCTTTGTGTCAAAGTGAGTCAACACAGATGGAAAGAGAAACTAAACAAAAAAAAAAAAAAAAAAAAAAAAAAAAAAAAAAAAAAAAAAAAAAAAAAAAAAAAAAAAAAAAAAAAAAAAAAAAAAAAAAAAAAAAAAAAAAAAAGAGAAGGATAAATATGTGGGTAAATGCAATGAATATTGAATGTAAAAAACATTCTTTAGAATTTGTCTCTCTCTCTCTACATATATGTAGAAGACTCATGGTAATTCAGTGAGAGACAGGATTTGGTTAAATGGCATTTGATTACTTAAAATTCCATATTATTTGAAGGGTTAGAAATGTATTAATAGAATTAAGTAAATAATATAACTTTTAAATAGCATAATTAGCAAAACTACACTTATATTAACTAAGGGTACATTTTAACTTCTGGGGTAAACCTTGAAAGAATAATGATAAGAATTGCTTCATAACCAGTCAATTGGCAGGATATTCATCAACAAAAATATTTAATATGAAATAGGATAATGAAACAAACAGAAAAGCAATAAGATGGCTTACTGAAATGCCAATGTGCTGTAATGACATCAATGTAAATAAACTAAATACTCAGATTAAAAGGCAAAGATTATTCGACTGAATACACAAATAAACATGTAGCTTACTAAAAACACTGCTTAATATAAAAGTTCTCCAAAAGTCTGAAAATAAAATGGTGGTATGTTAAATATAGGCAAAAAGTTGACAAAATAATGTTATTATAACCTTAAATTAAAATGTTCCTAATAACAGAACTATAAAATATAGAAAGCAAAAAACTCACAGAATTAAAAGATGAAATAGATGCAATTAAAAATCTTAGATCTTATGACACCTCTCTGATTAAGAGAAAGAACATCCAGAAATCAGTAAGGAGATAGAAGATTTGAAAAGCACAATGAGCAAACGATCTACTTGAACACAGAACATTATAGCTGCAATGTTAAGACACACAAACAGTCTTGTCAATATATTGATTATTTGGCCAAATTGACTACAGAAAATAAATCCAAGACACCCTTATACATACCTATAATGATTTAAATTCTTAGAGTATTTTTTCTCTAACAATAGAATATAAAAATATAGCTAAAATGTCCTCTAAATATTTGGAAATTACTTCTTAGTGACCCTCTGGTCAAAAAATTTACAAAGGCCATTAAAAATAACAATTCTGTAACTGCATATCTCACAAATTTAAGTAATAGAGCAGAAAATAAAATATAAAACTGAAAAAGTACCTATAAGAATATTTGTTATTTAGATAGCAGAAAAATGTGTGATACAATTCAGAGAGTAAAAAATGTTTATGCAAATAGGAAATTAACTACAGGGAAGATTAATTTTTTTAAAAAGTCAGGTTTTATCAGTCCTAAATAGGAACACATTTGAGTCATTGTAAGTCAGAGTGGAAGATGATATCTGCAATACTTATTAAGTGACAAAGAACTCATGTTCTGAGTATGCTAAGCATTTCTTATAAATAAATAAGGGGGAAGCAGACAAAGCAATTATCAAATATGCAAAAAACAGTAAAGGCACTTCCAAAAGTGTACCCAAATGATTGGAATATGTAAAAAGTATTCCTATTCAATATCATGAGTTCTCAGTGCAATGAACTACTCATCCACATCCACTAATGATGAGCATGAACACCCTATACAAAGCAAATCGATTGCTAGGTATATAGTCCTTAGACATTTTTATATATGTGACACGAAAAACTTTCACAAGGGTAATTGCAATGTCATTAATTATATTAGCTTCAAATGGAGTTTTAGGAAAATCAGCAGTCATTGAACAGTAGCTTGGAATCATTCTGATGTAGCATGACTTGTAGGGATGAAGATTCACTACAGCTGCCTTTGGTATACTTCCTGAATATAAGTGAATGGAAGTATTCAAACTCAGACAAGGGCATATTGTCTGATTCCACTTACAGAAGGCCCAGAATGCTCCCAAAGTGGCCACCATGATAGAAGTCAGCATAGCAGTTGCTTCTGGGGAATAGGATACAACTCATAGTAAGAGTGCACTGAGAAAGTTCTGGGACACCACCACCACCATCTCTTTTTTTTTTTTTTTTGACCTGATCGTGATTGCGTGGAAGTACTTATGATAGTTCACTATACTCATGGCTTGGGCACTGCTGTGGTTATGTTGTCCTTCAACAGCGTATCGGGTTGTTTTTATGTTTAAAAGAAGAGAGAAGGGAGGGGAGAGTGTTTAAGATAAAGAACATAGCATGAAAGGATCATATGCAGAATAAGTAGGGTGGGCACGAAGCCTAAAGTGAAGCCAATGTGCCCTGAGTACAGAGCGGGGAGGAAGAGGATGTTTAGAAATATGGCTAGAGAAATATGTAAGCCCAGCACCTCTCCAAGGTCCTGAAAATCGGACTCCATAGCAGCAATGGAAAGCCAGAGAAGTTAACTGAGGAGAGGAGCCTCAGGAGAGGGTAGACTTGTTCTTTGCATGGTTTCCGGTTGAATTTTGGAGAATGCCCTGGAAAAGGGTAGAAGTCGATATCGGGAGATGAAGTCAGAAATGTAATAATGGTCGTTCAGTGAGAAGAGATGGCTATGTGGAGTTGAGTCATGGTGGTGTTGATTAGGAGAAAGAACCTTGGGGTAGATGCTGCTGAAATGGGGGAGCTGAAGGAATTGGATGCTCCAAGGATGACACTCTGCCTACAATTCACCCTCTTTTCCCTGACTAAAATGTCTTTAAAAATTCACATGAAAACATGTTTCTCTCTTTTTCTAGGTCTTTTAAAAATCGTTGCCTATATTAATAGTTCACAAATTTTTGTACTCTAGCCTAGTAGCACTATTTCATGCAATTTCTGTTTTAATAGGGGTTGCCTGGTCTTCCTAACTGTATTTACAGTTTAATTTGAGGCAGAGTTTTATGTATCTTTTAACAGGAATGGGCCCAATAGTCCCTGCTGTAATGATAGTAATTAAATGTATAAAAATGTATTGCCTACTATTAATTTTTATCTTTTTTGAAAGAAATATACAAATTTCTACCTCATCTATTAATGGTGGTGTCACCTTATGGGAAAATTAACTGGGTATATATATGAATGTGTCTCAAAAGTTTCTTCCCTGAAACTGCTTATGTGCTAATGATTTTAAGTTTTCTGCTTGTTACAAATAAATTTTATTATAAGCAAATTAAAATCCCTCTCTTTGCTTAAATATGTCCATTACTTTCAGTCTACAAGTGTGTGGCTGTTTCTCTTCTATAAAACACTCTACAGGAACCTTAATATACATACATACATATATATGTGTGTACATTTATATACATATATAGTTCCACTAATTCTGTAAAATAGATGCATTGTGTAAAGGAATTTCACATTGCCTAAAGACCACTGTGTTCCAATACTAATACATTTAACTGTTTATAATTTTAAGAATATGCTTGTTTATAAAGCTTCTTTATATAGATATTCTTATGTATAAAAGAGCTAGCAATGGTTTTATATTTTTTACAGTTTCTTAAGAAAGTATTTAATACCAGAAAAATACTGGACAAGTCAAGAGGCCTAGACTCTCCAATTAGAATAAGAGGAAATATTGACTGAGCAGCTGAGGCAGCTGTGGTCCAGACTGTTGAAGACATGTGCCATGACAGGGATAGTACACCAAGGACCACCCTTTTTTTCTCCATTTGAAAAGTAGGTGTATAGTAGATCACACTCATCAATGTCCTGAGACAAGTGGAACAGAGGAAAGAGACCATTGTCCACATGTACTTCAGTCTATGGATGTCTGTTATCTGGAGTGACCCACCTAATATAAAGGGCTGAGTCAGACTGATCTCATTCTTAAGAAGTTTGTGGTTTCTGTGGACAAAGGAAATAGCCCTGTTAAATGGAAACTGGAGACAGAGATGAACTTAAATAATTTCCTTGACTCTTGGCCTATTCTGACAAAGGGAAACACTGCCAAAGATAAAGGTCCTTTAATTAAATTTGCAGGGTTGTTTATGTATGCCCTTGGGGTTTCTCTGATATATTTTATTGATGTAGCGTTGTAACAAGGTTTTAAACAATTATTTAAAAAGTGTATGTCTGTTGTTGGTTGAGAGTACAGTAGAAGAGAGACAGGGGCACAAATGCCACATCCTCCCATGTTTTATTTGTTGAAGAAATATTTACTGAAAACCTGCTCTCTATCAGTGACCATGTGAGAGCATAAGGATGCAGAGAGAGGCATGACAGCACATGCCTCCATTCGGAACAGGGAAGCAGACATGGAAATGCATTTGCAACCATGTGGCAAGTTCAGTATCACAGCACCAAGAGGTGATCAGATGTGTGGTTCTCCATGGTAGCACATGTGGTTTCCATGATAATGTGTGGTTTCCATTCTTGGTGATGTGCCAAGGCCTCGTGGAGAAGGCACAGTAGAAAAATGTGTCTGGTGACTCGTTTCCATGGATGATTCATCCATGACTTCTCTCTGCCAGAATGTCCATCCATCCTGGTTGTTCGTCCTGAAAATTAGTGCAGGAGCTTCAGAGTTGCCTTGCCTCTGCCATTGGAGGGTGAATTTGAGGAGAAGACATTCCTTCTTCTAAAACTGGTGGTGTCATTGTCTTCTTGGGGACACTGGCCAATTTCCCATGGGCAGGGCTCACAGACTGCTGGTCTCAGTGTGTCTTTCCATCCAGTTCTGCATCACCCATCCTCCTTCTGAGTGTCAGCAGTCAACTACTCATGAAACTCCTCCGGCAGCCCTTCCCCTGGTGCCATGTCCCCAGTGACTGAATTTATGTGGCTCCTTTGAGATGTACTTCAACTGTCACCACTCATTTTAGCTTTGTCTGACATTTCTCCAAACAGCACACTGTCCTACCATTTACACTCCTGTGTTATTTGTATTCTTAGTATCGTTGTTGTCAGCATTGTTAATTTTGATGTCTCCAGCCAGACACCATGAAATCCCTGGGGACATGCACTGTTTCCGGAACAAAATCACTGTGCTTGGTATATCATGGCTGTCACTCCATATTTTAAGTTAATTTAATTCCTAAATGTTTTCTCCAAACCATTGTTATCACACCTGTGCATTCTGTAAAATAAATACTGACAGATCTCTTTTCTTCCTCAGATGAGATCATGCTGAAAATTTATGGGTAAATTAAATGATATAGAAGGAATGATAGTTTCCAGGCAATAGGGAAGCTCACATTTTAAAGAACAGTGGCAATAAATTAGTGAGTAGCAGAAGCATCTGTGATAAGAATTACCATTCTCTTTCCCTACACGCCGTGATGTTGAATTTTACCTGTCAGCTTGACAGGACCATGCAGTACCCAGATTTTGGTGAAGCATCATTCTGGGTGTGTCTGTGAGGATGTTTCTGGATGGGGTTAACGTTGAAATGGAGGCTGAGGAGCAGATTGTTCTCACCCAATCTGTTGAAGACTGAAGGAACAAAAGGCTGAGTCATTGGGCACTCCTCCGGTCTGTCTGCGCTGGGCGAGGACATCAGTGTTTTCTGCCTTTGGACTCACCTGAAATTTGAGCTCTTCTTGGGTCTTAAGAATGTGGACTTTTGGACTAGAACCCATACTGTTTGTCCTCCTGGGTCTTCTACTTGCCGACTGCAGATCCTGGGACTTAGCATCCTGTGAACCAATTCCTAACACACACACTTATCCTGTGGGTTCCACTCCTCCGAAGAACCTGGAGTAACACTTTGACATTCACTTTCATAAACTGGGAGTCTCACCTGTTCCATTCCCTACACTGGAATTCACCCAAGTAAAGTTAAACTTCTGGTAATAAGTAACAAGTAAAGAACTCTAATAAAATGACATAAGGTATTTTCTCTTCTGTTGTAAATATAACTGGATGTCAAATGGGAAACTGAACATTCTGCCAAAAGTGTCAACTTAAAGTTACTTTCATCTAAGCATTTCCAATGCCAACATTATCATTTAAGGGTGGGGCCAAAGGGTGGAAAGAACCCGAGGCCACAGCACAGCATCTGCAGAGGGTACACCTGTTGGAGGCCAACAGGTCCTGATGGCTAGAAGTGGGGGGGACTGTCAGAGGGTCCTGTCCCTCCTCTGCCCCATGCCCACGCATGCCATCCAGGTCCCCACACTCGGAGCCACTTCACGGATGCAGCCTGCAGGAGCAATGTGGTGTTGGGACTGTTGGGACTGGGTATGGACTGGATCTGCTGAAGACCTGGATGTGATCTGTGTGACTCTGAGTATCTAGTGAGAGTTTCAGGGATCTGCTCGTCCTGTGATCACCCATGACAAGCCTCAGATCTATGCTGCTTGACTTCTTAAACTTGCCACCACCTCTCTGAGGGGCTGGCCTCTTCCTGAGGGCCCCTTGCCCATTTCAGACTCCACCTGGGGATCCTCAAGTTGGGGGCCAGCACTGCAGAATGAGAGGAGTCCATGACCAACATCAGGTTGTGGATAGGGCATAGGTGATGGGAAACATGGAGAGACTGTCGAACCTAACAGATATGAGATACTACGATGATGACAATCACGAGATGTGTTCTTTGTGTAGATTGGAAAGAAGCAGTAAATACAACTGCAAAACCTGGAGACGAGTCAACACTGTCGCTCAGCACCTGTGTTCATCAGCACCACAGTTTACTGCATTTGCTTCCCCGTGTGCAGAAATGCAGCCTATCGGCCAACAGTTCATAACTGAATTTTCTCGTAACGTTTCCAAAGTTAATATGGCAATTAAAAGTCTTCCTCTTTTAAGCATATGCTATAATACTCTTGCCTTCTTTCTACCAGGTCCCTTTGAAGGGTCCTCATCCTCTTTTTCTCCAGTGTCCCATAAGTCAGTGGCTGAGAGCAGAAGACGTGTGGAGTCACCGTTTGGGTTTCAGAATCACTGCCCTCATGTTCCATGTGCTGCCCTGTCGTTCCGAGTTAGTGCTGTCACTTCTGCAGGCTTCATTCCGGAGGCCGAGCAGGAGGAGAACACAGGGGCCCCAAACTCTTGGCTGAGGACTATTGGCTGAGTGTCGGAAAAACATTCACCCTCCTAACAGATTTCTTTATTAATTAACTTAAAGCTTAAGTCCACATTAATCTACTTTCCATTTCCAGAGTTAAATTAAAGGAAGTTATGCACACGGCAGGGGAAACTAATTTTTGTCTTGTTTTCTTGATTTTTTTCTCCCAGCCTACTCCATGATGTGGAGAGGGAATGGGGGCAGGCGGGTTGTGGGGCAACAATTTCAATGGCTCATTCTTGGTGGCAAAGAGTGAAGAAGGTTCTGAATGAATGAATACTGCCTCAAATAAAAAGAGAAAGTGTCATCTTCATGTTACTTAAAAACAGAATTTAGATGGTGGCATTTTTCTATCCACATTGGGTGGAGTTACTGTCAAGTTCAACAGTCTGTACAAGGATGCCTCTACATGCTCATTGCTAGAGAAAAGCTGTCATTTAGAATCCTCACTTGGAAGGTGCTTCTAGAACACCAAAGGATCAGTCTTCTGCATATGGCTTTATAAGCAAATGCCAGCCCCTGTTCCTTTGGAAGCTGCTTCTCAATCTGTTTCTTCCTTCTGCCTCTTGAGCCTAAACACTCAGTTTAACAAGCAGTTTACACACCTGTAAACCAAATACACGTGTGTGCTTACCTACCTGGCATAGATGCATGTGCACGGTGCATGTCACCTACACTGTGCGTCCATGCAGGCACTGTGGTGATTTCATGTAACACCTGCAGCTCAGAATTGTCTCCTTCACTGTGTTCTTCAAAAGGACTTGTTATTCATTCTGACGCGTGGAGAATTTTTCTCAATGTAGGAAAAATGGAAAGACTTCTCTGACCATTATACTGCAGCCTCTAGCCCCAATGCGAGGACACACACTTACACACACTTACACACACGCACACCCAAGCGCGTGGGCTCAAGACTGAGGCACCATATTCATTGAAGCAGCTCCAGTCCGATTTCGGGGCTGGCCTAGCTCATCTTGGCTAAAAGCCCCTGGGCACAGAGACTCACTCTTCTGCCCTTCCCAGGAGTCTGGGGCAGCCAGCACCCCTGTCTGAGCCCCCTCCACGTGCGCGCACTCGGGAGCTGCGTCCCCGTGTGGTCCAGCGTGCGAACACCAGCTGTGAATCCAAGGAGAGCCCAGGGGTGGCGACGGGGAACCCAGGGCTCTGTCACGGGGCACCCCGCCTTTTGCTGTGGATATTGGGGGTTGCAGCTGGGGTTTGGTCCGGCGGGTGACCCCGGGGACTCGGGGGTCCAGGCCGACCTTTGGCGCCCGGCTGGGCTGCAGGGAGCAGACGGGATCCGAACCAAAGGAACAAAGACGCCCGAGGGGCCGCGGCCAGGGCAGAGGCGGGCGGGAAGCAGAGCCCGGAGCAGGTGTGCGGCGGGGCGGCGGTGCCAGCGACGCTTCAGCCGCGGCTCCCGGGAAGGTGTCGGTGTCTCGGAGGCGCTGCGTGGCGCCAGATTCGGAGGCAGAGCCGGTGTGCAACCAAGGAGACGCCACGTGTGCCCATAGTAACCCGAACGTGACCGGGGGCCGCCACCCAGCCCCACCCCCCCGCCCCTGGGCGCCCCGGCGGGGAACGTGCGCGCGGCGCGGGGCTCGGCCGGCCTCCCCTCCCCGCCCCTCCCCTCGGCGAGCCGGGCCGGGCTGCAGGCTCCACCGCGGAAAGCCCGAGCGCTGGTTTGCAAAATCCAGGCGTGCGCGCGCCCGGGCCCGGGGGAGGGCGCGGCTGCCGGGGAGGGGGCGTCGGCGGAGGGGCTCCCCCTCGACCCCAGCACCTCGGTTCGCTTAGCCTTGAGCCGGAGCTCTGGCGCAGCCCGATCCGGCAGAGCGCGGTGTGGACGCGCGCGCACACCCGCCCGGCGTCGCCGCCACCCGCTGGCCCCCGCCCTTGGGGACCCGCGCGGGCCCGCCGGCCCCCGCGCTGCCGCCGGAGGCGCCCGCCCGCCCGCGTGCCCGAGTGCGCCCGGCGCGCGGCGCTGAGTCTGGCGGCCAGCGCCCGGACACGCACGCTGTCCCGCCGCCCGCGGAGCGGCGTCCCCCGCGCCCCGCGCCCCGCGCCCGCTCCCGCTTTTGTTTGAGGCGCAAGCAGCCCCGCACCTCCCCTCCCGCCCTTTATTTTTCTGACTCGGCGCCGCCGGACAGTTGATTGCGGCTGGATCCGCCCGGCGAGCGGAGGGGCCGGTGGGCGGAGGGGAACGAAGGTCTGGAAGAATTTTTTCTTTCTTCCAAAGCCAACTCCACCCAGCCACCGGCCAGCTTGTCTCCACTTTAATCATCACAAGATAATGGATTAAGTTACTCTTCCCTGGGCCAGAAGTCGTGGTGAGCCTGGGCAAAATGAAGGAAAAGGCGATGATCAAGACCGCGAAGATGCAGGGGAACGTGATGGTGAGTGCGGCGGGCGAGGGTCCTGTGCTTCTTGTCCCGAACCTCCGGGGCACGAACCGGGACCCGTATGCCCGCGCTGCGCCTCCACCGCGTCCCCCCCGCCCACCCCGAGCTGCCGGTTTATTTGCGAATCTCAACTTGGCGGTTTCGCGGTGCCTGTCCCTTGGGCAAGTGGTTTGCTTTGGTGCGAGGGGAAGAAGGCGCAATAAAGGGCCCTCGTGGACCTAATGGGTCATTCGGAGACCCAGCAGACCCCAGATCCAAGCGCGCGGAGAGAGGGGCTCACCATGACCAGGAAAGGGTCACTGGCCTTGGAGCACCCACCGGCCTAGAACTGCGAGTCCCGGAGCTCGAGACCTGTTGGGGCTGGTCCAGCTTCCGGACGCTCTCGCCGCACAGTCGCTCTGCTCTGGCTGTTGTCACCGTGCCCAGGGCCACCAGCCGGCGGGGCCCTGCTCCCTGGGTTTGGGAAGGACCCCCTCCCCCATGGGTGGCTGTGCGGGCGAATGTAACAATGGCACATCGTCCTCTGAGGATTTCCTAGCTCCGTGGAAACCTCTGGCGGCTTGGAGGCTCAGGCTGCGGGGCGGAGGACGTCTTTGCAGTGACAACTTTGCTAACTCAGGGCCCTGGCTTGGCTTGCCCCGCCCTCTGCTGCCCAGCGATGCGCACAGTTGGGGCTCCCTGCCTGCCACTGGGGGGCCCAGGGGTCAGGGCCCAGGAACCTCCTGTAAGAGGAGGTTGCCATCTTGCTCTGCTGAATTGTGTGTGCACGAGTGTTTATGTCTGGAGGGGATGTTAACCCGTTCGGCGTTGGCACAGGGTGCTCGGCGGGAGGGTGTCTGTGTTTACACGGCTCCCGGTCCCTCCCTATGAGGGAGGGTAAGGGCCTGGGGCCGGGTCCAGAGTCGCCTGGGGATGGGCTGGGTTCAGGTGATGCTGGGGGCGGTGTGTCTGGGGGAGCCGCGTCGGTGGGCTCTCCGAAGGTCTCGCTTTAAAGGAAAGGAGAGGGGAAATGAAAACTGTGTTGAGCTGAACACATGCGCAGCCGGCTAAGCCACGCCCACGGGACACCTGTTGCAGGAGAGCCTTGTCTGCTCCCCTTGGTTTCCGGCCTCAGAGTCGCCGGCGCTCAGGCTGCCATGGGGGCGCAGACACTGGGGGATGTTATTTCGTAGACCCTCTTCCCCTTGACCACAGACCACTTTCCAGGACCTTCCTGGTCCCGTGGGCGGGCTGGCTGGCCGGCCTAATTGCTTGTTTGGGAAAACACACCCTCTCCTGCCTGCCCCCCCACCCCCTTGCCCTTTAAGCCATCGTGAGCTTCCGCGGGAGTTCTTGCTTCAACAGGGCAGACGCGGTGTGGGGTGATGTGTGCCAATTAAATCCCCACCCACACCCATCATGCCCCTTTATGTTGTCCCCGGGTGCTTGTCAAGCCTACACCGCTGGGTCGAGGCTGAAGAAAAGGCTTCAGATGAATTCTGTTAGTAATAATGACGATTCCTGTTGATTCTTTATCCAAGCCCACTCGCGGATAAGTGTGTCTTCTCCTAACTTAGAGGGGGTGTCAAGACAGACCAGCACCCCCAGGTTACATCTCCATGACCACTTTTAAGGTTTTCCCTCTGCTGACCCTGTCTGCTTTCCCTTCAGAAAGTGCTGAAAGGAATGTCAATCACCTTTCCCACTGGTCCTCAGTGAGGCTGCTGCCGGTGTTCTCACTGGGCCTCCTCTGTGCCTCCTGTTAATAAGTATAATTAGAGCAACTCAAGCCCCCTGAGAGAATCCTGCAGCAACCAATAATATTTTAGGATCATTTCTTGGCCTAAGAACAAATCGAGGCAGACTTATTCAACTTTGCAATGTCCATTCTTAAATGGATAATTATGACTCTCCAGACCAGTTTGTCCCTTTCTCGAAAGCTCGTGTTCCCAGCAAAATCCACATAGTATGAACCGAGCCATCATTCCCCCAATTCAGTCCTTGGTCTCGCGACTGACGGATCCCAATCCCTCATTTTGCAGCACTGGCTTTGGAAGACTTGCTAATCACAGTGCTCTGGATTCCATGCCTGGCAAGTTCTGTGCGCCGCCACTTGATTGGAATGCGGGTGGTGTTTTCCGTGCTAGTGAGGACGGGATGATTGACTCAGGCTGACAGTGGAAGCTGAGCCTCTGACAGCCGCAGAGATTGGCGGGATCTTTCTCTCCTGCAGCACGCATGCCGTGCGGGGGACACGGAGAGACGACACACACACCCCCGCTCAGCTTGGGGTACCAGTTGTCTGGTCTCCCATGGGAGGCTCTGTATTTAAAAGTCAGGCACTTGGTTCAGCCCCAGTGTTCAGGAAAGTGCCAGATCCAGTCACAGGTTTTAATGCAGCGATGTCCACTCGTGTGACCGCCGCACCTGCAGCCGTCCGCGGAACCTGTGACGGGCCCTGACTGGTCCATGCTGCCTTCTTGAGAACCTGGTCTATAAAGTCTTCGCGAACGCTTTTCTTCACACGTTGCTTTAGGAGTTTATTACTGGTGACAGATGATTTTAAAAGCTATCCTGTCTAACTTCATTGTGGATTAACGAGTGCGTAAGAGAAATCATACCCGGGAATCAGTCACAGCTTTTCTTGTAATTCTTAAGAAGACTCTTCCATACCCTTTGTTTCTAATACCGTGAGGACTTCATAGAGCAAGAGATCAAGGTTTTCCCACTCTCTCAAAACTATTTTCTAAAATAACTGTTTTTTTAATACAATCTGCATTTGGAAATTCTGGGCGGGGGTGTGACTTGCGTAACTTCTCAGCCCAGTCTCCTTTGTCACGAACGGGCTGCTAGCCCTCTGATTCACCCACTGCGTCAATGGGGTTGAAATGGGTTAGTTCAGAGAGACTGGTCCTCTTGCACTAGGTTCTAGGTCAGTGGAAAATTTCATTATCCAAAATCTATGACTTCATGTTTAACTCCCCAGCTCGGGCCCTGGAAGCTTTTCAAGATGTTGAATTGCTTAATAGAAACCGGGTAAAGGTTGGCTGACAAGGAACTCTTGATCCTCCCTGTGCCCCCGGGGATGGTTTCCCTTCCCTGCTGTGTGTCGGTGGCTCTTGAAGGGCGAAGGCAGGCCAGCAGCCCTCAGTGACCAGAGCCGTGTCAGAGGAGGCTCAGAAAATCAAAGGTCCACAAGCCACGGGGATGCTGGATACTCGCGCGGCCGGCCGATGTTGGTTAAGGTGAATGTTTCATTCTTGAGTCAACTCCTGTAGAGTGAAAGATGGGGTGTCTCTCCCAGAACTGGCTATAGGGCTGGCCTGGGTGCAGGCATCTGCACTGTTCTTTGCCTCTCTCTTCCCGTGCTGTGCGGGGTGCAGACCTGGCTCAACCCTGCCCGATAGGCGCTGCTGTCAGGCCGTTTGCACAGCTGTGTCTCCGGGCGGGTCTCAGCCCCCCAGCTGGCATCCTAGCCCGTGAGCAGGGCTCTCTTTGAGGCTTCTCAACAAGTTCTGGGGTTTGCATGGGACACAGACCTCTCTGTGATGGGCCCTCTTTGGTACTTTTAGGGGTGTCTGAGGGCAATTAGAGAACTGCTTCCTGTACATGTTGACCCTGGGGACACAGGAGCCCAGTGTGGGTTCTAAATGGGAGTGTGGAGCATACATGGGGAGGGGATTTGCCTGCTTGAAATGAGTTTCAACCACTGCTCTAAGGCCATGAGATTTTGAGATTGTGATAATCGCAGGGTGAGGTGGCCAGGTGGGCCTTCCTCTTCTTCCTCTTATTCTGTGTCCCTCATAGTCATCACCCCTCTACGTCAGCCCCTGGACATGCCCAGTGAGCCCACCTGCCCAGGCGAACAGAGCAGAGCCCATCTCATACCTCTCCTGCGGGCTACAGGATTCGGGAGACTCTGAAGAAGTCGCTGCCTAGGAAAGCTGTGTAAAGGTGCTGAGGTTTGCCGGGTGGCGGTCCCACACCCAGAGTGGGCGTGATCAGCAAGGATGCTTTATAAAACATTAAACGTAGCTTAGGGCAGGGGCTGTCCTGCTGTCTCTGAGCCCCGGAGGCCCTTCCGGTCACTAGGTCCTGCAGCTGGAAGGTGTCCGCACGTTGGCAGGTGTTCCTGCACCAGTGATCTTCCCCTCTTCCCGTGACGTGACCCGGCTGCTGTGGGCAATGCCCCACACCTGTTCGCCATTTGGATTTGGGACGCTCTACATTGTCCCTGAGAGTGTGGCGTGTTTCCATGCAGCCACTACTGCCGTTGGTGGACAGGTGCCACTCACGCCGCGGTCTGCGTTTAGCTGGGGGAGGTGTTCCTGCCTGTGCTTCACATAGATGGTCCCTTCGCGAGAAAAATCCATGGGCTTCATGGTACATCTCTCTTTTCCTTCAAGAGCGCCTTCAAGTTTGAATGCATGAGATAGTGCGAGACCGCCATACAGAGATGATTTTCCACTTCCAGCTACAATAAAATTGAAGCTTATGCTCACTTAAGGGGTTACCATATGTGTTTTTTTTTCAACACCGCCAGGCAGTTTTGCGACACCAGCTGGCTGTCCTGTATTTCCACACAGTTCCAAAACTGTCTGCCTGGAGATGGCGTCAAGAAAGAGCACGTCAGCCCTGGGAGGATGTGCATGCTGAGCCGAGGACAGAGGTGGATGGAACTAACTAGAATTCTGCCTTGATAAGTGTGGCTTTCTCTGGGGGTAGGGGAAAAGGAAGTTCAAAACACCCATCTTGGCCAGTGGTTCTTCAGGGTTTTGAAAAACCCTGGGGCTTGAGGGGATGCCCTGGGCAGGCGCAGTTGAGAATGGTTGGTTGGGGCTGAGAGTCCTGACCTGGCTGCGCATCAGAGGTTAGTAATTAAGGGGTTAGCTTGGGGTTCTCCACTCCCCCAGCAGGTGCACACACCATCATTATCATCATCATCATCCATATGTTCAAGAGTGGTCCTCCTGTCTGGCCAAGATGGAGAAGCACTGGATTAGAGGTGAAGTTTTTAATAAGCATCATGTCCCAGCCTAAGGAAATAATGGCACCATATATAAGAAGCCTTCTCTCCAGTGGGTGGGCAGTCAAGTTTGGTCTCATGGATGGGGAGGAAGCAAATGTAGGATATAGAATCATGGGATGAGGTGCTAGAGGCAGTCAGCAGGACAGAGAGGAGAAGGAACAGGCACGGGGGACAGAGGAAATGAGCTGTGTCTCTAAGTGTCTCACCACTGCTGTAGACCCGCGATGGGAGAGAAGACACTCAATTCCTTCTCTCCTTTTGCTTTGCACCAGACTGGAACAACCCTATAAGATGCTCCATTATTTTCTCTGAGCCACTTGAAAAATTTATTTCAAACCCAACGGAGCATGTGGAAGCCAGGAGAGGGAAAAGCAAGAACGTAGCTCCCTAGCCAGAGGAGAATTTCTGGAATTTGCGGTTGGTTGTCTGCATAATTCTGCCGACGGTTCCCTGACCCTCCATTTCCTCGTGCGGAAGCTCAGAGAACCCAAAGAGCTGGATTTTCCCTGAGGTCCCCTTCAGTTCCCTCTCCCCAGCCGCACGGGTCTTCTGCTGCTCCTTCAGCCAAGACTCGAGCACATGCGTGGCAGCGGCCTCCCATGCTAGGCCACATGTTCTGGGGACACTACGGCTTCCTCAGCACTGATGTCAGTGCTGTCTCCCAGCAGTGGTGTCCGGTGCTGTCGCCGCGCTGCTCAGCAGAGCGTCACTGTCCATAGGCGACGGAGGGAGGAGCTTCGCTTTACATACCAGTACTTCACAAGCCTAGAGCAAGCCTCCTCGGGTCTTGGCGATGAGGCAGTGCTGTGTGTGCGTGTGCGAGCGTGTGTGCGAGTGAGCGTGTGTGTGCACCCGTGCAGATGTGAATCACTTCCCCTCTGGGGACAGAGCCGCAAGTTTGTTGGAGGAGAGCGGCCATGCAGTCTCTTGATTGCTCGACTTTCTCAGCTGTGAACAAACCAACCTCACGGTAATAAGAGCCGCCAGGGGTGCTGTGGTTTGCGGTGGGTGTTATTCATCTGTGGGCATCACGAAGACTCACTGGCCAGCCAGGCAGCCGCAGCCCAGTGGGCATTGAGCCAGCCACTGGGTGGAGTGAGATCAAGTGTCCTCTTGGGGAGAGGCGGTTGACCCCGTTTCCTGTGTGATTCTGGTGTCTGAAAAGTTTGTTTCCTCGCTCCCATTGCCCCAACCTGCTAGATGGAACAGGCTGTGGGGCCGCAGGTCATTTTTACTGCGGGTAATTCTTACTTGAGATGTTGGGTCTATATAAACAACCTGTGCTTCAGCCTTTGAGAAGAGTGTCGGAGGGGTCATCGAGAGGCCCCGATCGCCAGTGGACCCCCGAATACCTCTGGGCCCCGGAGGCACTTCCCTCTCCCTGTCTCTGGACTCTTCCTTCTGCCCACTGTTCCCACACCAGGAACCTCTTCAGGGACCAGGGACGTGGCCCTGAGAGAGAAGCGAGAAGTGTTGACACCTTGGACTCTGTGTGTGACCCGACTCCGTTAAGGCCTTTGTATAGTCTCTTAAGGGTCTGGCAGGTGGGGCGAGCTGTCCAGGTCTCGTCACCACCCAAGAGAAGTCGCTCTGTGAGTTCTCTGTACTTGAACCTGCCACCTGGCACTCAGGGGCCGGCCGCCTTGCCCCTGCCCTCCAAGTGGGGGACAAGTCCTGAATGCATGAGCCCCGTCCCCTCCCCGACCAGAGACACCAGATCAACAGTCTCCTGTGCTTCAGGAACTGACCCACAATGGGACATCCAGGGGACAGCCTGGACGCCATCTCCCTTCAGCTCAGTATTCTACGCTGCCTTATTCTGCAACTTCGGATATGAGAATTAACGAGCCTCAAGCCAAAATCCTTTCATTCTTACATAAAAGATTCAATTATGGGCAAGACTCTCTATGCTTAGGCAAACAAAAATGAATAGATTTTATAAAAACTATAATTACTTATCATAGCAAACCCAGGATTTTCTGGTTAAATACTATTTCCCAGAAATTTCTGTTTATCAGACCAAATCAAATCCCAAGCAAACTTTTTTTTTAAAAAAGGAAAGGCACAGGCAGGAATGCAAGTGAGTAGGTAGGCAGGCAGAGAGAGGGGGAAGAAGCATCTTTTATCTCATTTGTATTTAGTTGTTCACACTGGTTGCTCCCCCTGGACTGGGGGACACCTGGAACCCAGAGGTGTGTGACCTGCTCCTTTGGAGGCGACTGACCTAACCACTGCTCCACTAGGGTGTGCCATGTACAAACAAGAGGATTTGTTCCACAGTCTTCTTCCTCTGATCCTGTGAATTAAGTACCTATATTTAAGATCCCCACCCTTTTCTTTTCAAATCTAATTATGTTGCTAATTTACAGATTACACAGTAATCTCACATACACTTTTTATTCTAATAGAACAACCCATTGGGCTGGCCGGACAACCATGAGTTATTTTTTATGGTTGAAAGAGCTAAGCCTCAGATAAATTATTCAGCAGAAGAGAGCTCAACTCCTGCCCAGCAGTTCCTCTGCAACCTACTACACAGACTTTCAGAAATTATGTTTCTGGTTCATTCCTGGAGTGAGATGGAGAGCCTGAGATGTGGAGGGGAATCTGCAGATCATCTAGAACAGCCTCTTGAAATGCTCTGTCTTCTAGGCTTGTCCTTTCCTGGAACCCACGCAGGGCAGTGCTGACAGTGTCTGCTTGCTGGAAGGTTTTTATTCTTATTTTTTTAAAGGAAAGATGCAGGTGGGAAGAGAGAGGAGGAAGAAACGCTTCATTTATTAGTTATTCGTCATGGTTGTTCCCAGGCTCCAGCTCTCTAACTTGAACCCTCGGGATCCGTGAGGACTGTGTCTGGTGGCCTTCCCTGCTTGACCACCAGGGTGTGCCAGGAAGGTGCCTCATGTCCCCGAGAACCTTCATGTGCCTGCCCGAGGTCTTCTTCTATGACCTCAGGTCCGCCTGTCCCTGTTGCACAGGACAGCGCCCTTTCATTTAACAGCTGCGACCTGACCCACTCCTTGTGTGTAAACGTTTGATCAGAGAACCGTGAGCCTCACCATCTCGGCTCTGCCGCCACACGTTTCTCCCCTGTTGTTGCTGCTATTTTCCACCCTTGACATATTTAAAGATGGGAGCACAGACCTGAGCCCCCTTCGGGGGGATGCTGCACAGATGACGTTTGCAGGGTGGAGTAGAACCATTTGTGAGTCTCTCCAGAGAGGAAAGGCAGAGACTTGCTGATGGAAAGTCTTGGTGATCGCGACTGGCCGAGGTGTGCGTACAGAGAGGGGAGGAGCGACCCCTCAGGACTCAGAGTGCCCTCTGCAGCGTGTTCTCAGCCTGCCTGCCAAGGGGCTCCCTCCTCACTTGGCTCTTGCTGTCTGAGGTCAATGCAGTGATTCCACCTCCTCTGGAAACAAGTTGGCTGCTTAAAAAAATGAACCATTTTGTTCCCTTGAGAAATCCTTAATACCCTGACAAAGGTTATCAGCTCAGGAACCTTCCAGAAGGGAACAAAGAGGAGCCGATCTGTTAGCAGCAACACGGGGAAGGGAGACCACCCACGCCTTCCACTGCCTCCCAAGCCCGTGCAGCAGGTGCTGTGGGGAACTGGCCCCGGACCCTGCACGCAAGCCCAGCTTTCCTAAAGGTGGGGGACAAGGGGCTTCAGCCCTCATGGCAGCAGCAGCCAGCAGACACCCCCAGTCTAGAGCCTCCTCCTCTTTTCTCCCTCTTCTCCAAGTCAGATTCCCCTAAACCACGTTTGTATTCTGACCCCAGCTGTGACTGCCACCTTGATTTTTTTCATGGAAAATGGAGTCAGACTGAGGAAGCAGAGCCTGGTTTTCAGGGTAAGGCAACCCCCGAGGCCTCACACCCCACCGTCATCTTAGCCTCAAAGAAGCAGTTCCCGAGGCCACAGCCTGGAGTGCTGAAGGGGCCTCTCATTTTGTGGGTTTTCCGGCTGGCTCCTGAATGATGTTTTACTCTGAAAACATGCACTGGGTTCACCAGCCACCTGGAGAGGTTGTGAGCAGAGTCAGCTGGCAGGAGAGGGGCTGAGTGCTCAAGCTGGCCAGTCTGGGCACACGTCGTGTGATGTACATTGCGCTCGAACATCTGATCCACTGGAGTCATGGATTCTGAATATCATTAAAATGCTCCCAGTTTAATACGATTTGGTCTCCCACAGCCCCTCTGCTCCTGAGGTGTTATGTTCAGAATGCTCCGGCAGGATTAAAACCCAGGGCTGGAAATCATGGGCAGGTGCCAACTCTGCATGCATGTGTGCAAGGCATGTGTGCATGGGCATGTACATGTGTGCAAGACATGTGTGCACACTGATATGTATATAAGACATGTGTACATGCACAGGTGTGTACATGTGTGCACAGGTATGTGTGAATGTGTGTGTGCACGCTCCTGTGTACACAAATGCGCAGGAAGCTGAACTCTGCTTCCCCGTTATTAAGGCAGGTTCGGTCCATCCTTTATCAGCCAACCATGAGAATACAATCATGTTGGCATTAACTGAAAAAGGGTAAAATTACCCTTTTACATTTCTCCCCTCCTGTCTCAATGGTGGGCTCTACTTCTATGCTTCTCACTGTGAGGACAGGAGCCGCGACCGTCTCCATGACTGTCTGCAGACTGGCTGACAGGCCGCCAGGGAGCCGCCTGCACAGCCCTCCTCACTGGTTCAGGGCCTGTCAAACCCACAGCCCCTGGTAGGGACATAGAAATGCAAACGAAATCTCCTCCCCATCCGGAAGGTCAAAGTCAGAACCCAGGGAGCCCAGTTGTATGACTGAGTAAGCATTAACCTGCGTGCGGAGATGGGAAGACGGCACATTGTTCTGATGGCTGAGCGACAGGACTGGACCTGTCACATGAGGCGGAACTCGGTGACCTGTCTGGCCTGATGCGGGGTGAGTGAGCTGAGATACCCAGGAGAGACACAGTCCCTCTGGGAAGAATTTGCAGAGCTGTTCTGGCCAGGGTCACACAGCAGGTTTATTGGGAGTCGTGGCAAAGCGTGTGAAGTCCCTGCGGGCTGGCGCATTAAGTAAGAAAAGTGCACACACGTGTTGAGGGCTGCCGCGCCGTGTGTGTTGTTGGCACTGCTTTCAAAGGCCAGGTAGATTCTCCTATATACTTTGGGGTGGTGAAACTCCTCCCTTTGTGGGGGCTTCCAGGGGGCGGAGCTCTCCTGAGAGGTGATGGGTGGGGCCTCCTGGAGTAACTAGGGGCGTGTCCTGTAGACCTGTGTTGCTAAGGAAGGCCTTTGCCTTTGTCCATTCTCACTACACCTGGGCAGAGCCCACCAGCAGGCTTCATCCCCTGTTTACACGTCTGGCATTCCTGCTTTAGGGAGTTTAAGCTCTGCGCCCCCACATCAGGGCCCAGCTGTCCCCGTACCCGGGAGGAGGCCCCATCATCCTTGATGGTGGTTCTCACTGAGATGGCCCCCAGGCCCTCTGGGAACATTTCTGAGCTGTGAATCTGGCCCCAAGCCAGCTTGTTCATTATGAAGATTTACATGCAAACAAGATTTACCAGTCAGAGGAAAATGCTGGAAGGAAAGGGCTGGTGCCTCTTGCTTATTTGCTCTAGGGAAATTTAGGCCTCCCATTGTCCCTTTGCATTTGCCCTTGAACCCCCAAATCCTGAAGGGGTTGTGTTTATTTCTCATCTTAGCCTTCTTGGGGGATGGATTTGGCAGCAAGCAGTTAGGACCCTGTTGGGGAGGAGAGGTCTTCCCCTTCCCCTCTTGGTTTTTTGGATGGCAAATAATCACATTAACGTCAGAGATATTAACAGGAGAAAAGAGATAGTCGCATATTGCCCTGATGCCTCATAGCCGTGAGGATTCCGAGGGGTTCAGGCAGAATGAGGGGGATATGCCACTTGGGACTAAGGAGCAGGGGAAGGGACGTAGGACTTGACGGGAAGAAAGGCGACTTATAGGAAGATGCAAGGTCACAGGTTTGGGAAACTTCTTTGATGGAGAAAATGGAGCCTGAGCGGAAAGGTGGCTCCAGGCTGTGCTGTCCACTCACTGGGCAGGTGGCCTATAGCTTCTGGGAGGGCTGTCAGAGGGGCAGCTCCCCACCCGCTGGGTCTTCTCAGATTGGCGCCACAATTCATCAAACAGATCGTTAGAGAGAAAAATGAATTAGTAAGTACGGACCTATGTAGACATGAGTATTACAAAAAGTGGGGTGACTGTCCTGAGCGTGCAGGAGGGCGGAGTGGGCTCCCTCAGAATAGGTGAGGTCTCCTGACACCGAGCCTGTGCCCTGGAATCGGATGCTCACTCTGCCTTGTTGGTAAAGGGAGAAAGGTTGTTTGTGGGTAACGGCTCTAATTCGGAGCTAGAACCCAATTCTCCCTCCTCTAGGTGGTGAAGGGGAAGGCTTCACACTGCTCGTGAATCGTCTGCATGTCATGTTGTTCCTGGGGCATCTGCTCCGAGTGTCTCGGGGGCCCTCAGCCTCTTTCCTGGAGCTGTTTCTCTCCAACTCGTCCAGACCGATAACAGGATGGCCCTGCTGTCTCCGGGGTCTCCCGGGGCCAACTGATTCCAGCTCCACGACCCAGTGCCGAGGGGGCCCCAGGGGAGTGTCTACCCTGAACCCTCTGACCCCCGAATTGCTTTCTTAGTGTAACCATTTCTTTTTCCATCTGATTCATGTTGCTGTGTTCACAAGGGTAGAATTCGGGTCAAGGAGATAGCTTTCCTTTTGGATTTTGTTATTCAAGAAGAATCGGGTATATTTTCACATTTCTGCAAAGTTTATTTTTGGCTATGATTATTTAAAATGATTCCTTTTTTTTAAGGCATCTAGGAAATGTTAATTACTGCAGATAAGACTCTATTATAAAACCTACCACAAAGGCTCTATTCCCTTCTTCTTCAATACATATAAAGGAGATAATGTTAAAATGCTCTTATGCAAATTTTTAAAATTCCCAGTTGCATTAACAATGCTAATGACAGTTAATGCTTTCCCAAAGCTTTGGTGCGATCCAGAATATTCGCCAGGACCACCCTGTAATATATGAGAAGAAGAATTTTTCATGGAGATTAGTTTCTTGAAAATGTATTCAGTGTGAAATGAAGGGAAATGAGAAGCAATAGCAAGTCAGTGACGCGAGCACAGAGGCCTTAGAGGAGGAGACTGAAACTCTTCACGTGCAGATCACTTTCTTTAGTAAACAGATGCTCAGCTGTGAGACCATGGTCACTGCAGCCACGTGAGTGTGAAATTATCCTTTGCAAGCCAAAGCAGAAGACGAGGAAAGGACTCTTACACAGCGAGGAAAGGACTGTCACAGATGAGGAAAGGGCTACCACGGGAAAAGGAAAGAGTTATCACAGGACAAAGAAAGGGCTATCACAGGAGAAGGAAAGGATTATCACAGGAGGAGGAAAGGGCTATCACAGGACAGGGAAAGAGCTCTCATACGACAAGGAAAAGGCTTTCACAGGACCAAGAAAGGTTTATCACAGGACAAGGGAAGGGCTATCAAGGGATGAAGAAATTGCTCTCATGGGACAAGGAAAAGGCTATCACAGGATGAGGAAAGAGCTCTCACAATGGTGCAGGGAATATAATGAGGAACCTGCCTCATTCTGATAATGACGATGCCTCACTCCCCCCAGGCCCCAGTGGAATGAGCACTCTTCACCAGGACATGCCTTCTGTGAAATCACAAAGGCAGATCTGAGTTCCTACACGGACCCAGGCACTCTCCCTGCAGTACATATGAAGAGCAAAGCTCGAGACTCTGCAGATAGCTCTCCTGAGTTACTCAGGTTTTCAGGGTCTTGGCAGAGGAGCGTCTTATCCTAGGAGCTTCATCTGATGAATCTTTCCTGTTCTTCCTTGACACTCAAGACAAACGAGAGCCCATGTGGAGTCAGTTACATCATAGAAGGAGCAGGAGCGCACGCCGACCCTCTGGGCCTCCCACGTGGAGCTGGAGACGACCTCTTAGGGACACACAACTAGACCAAGTCTTCTCCAAACCGAGAAACCGTCTCCACGACGGTGGTGGAGAAGGAAACACGGTCTTATGTGAAGACACGTTACTGCTACCAGAACACACTGGCTCACGCAGGCCTCCAAGTGAAGCCCCAGGGCCCTCGCTCTCTCCCAGGCAGTGCAGCCCACATCACCCATGGCTCCTGCAGCTAGCGCGCCTCCAGCAGAGGCCAGACAACTCCTCTTTTCTTCGTCTGGTGATTGGGGACCCCTGGTCAGCTTGGCTTCATCCAGAGGCGGAGCCAGCCGTCACCTTTATGAAGGGCTGGTTTGCTCACTGGAGCAAAGTGTCCTCACTGCTTGGCGCTTCCCCACCCCTCCCTCTCCCTCGAGGTTCCCATTTCAAAAAGATGGCTCCCAGGTTCTCAGGAAAGGTGTTCTAAGGCCCTAAAGCTGACAAAAGGCCCATCTTGTCCTCCAAAGGGCACATTTCCAAGCGAAGAGAAAGTGCTTCCTATGGAGAGTTTTCCATGGTAAATGCCTTGAGGAGAGGAGGGAAACTGCCCTGATTTCCAACCAGGAGAACCGAGCTGCTTCTGTTGGATTTGCATTTGTCCTTACAAGTCAGGACATTGAAGCCAGCGATGGGTATGACAGCAGCAGACCCTTCCTGTGGGGACTGCAGCTTGTCCTGCTCTGGGGCACTGGAGCCAGGTCAACACACACGCGGTTCGGGACCCTTGAACCCTCCCTTCTTCTGGGAATTCAAGAACAAAAACAACCCAGCATGGTACCTGGACCTGGGGCTTCACACCCAGGGCCAGGCCCCTGTCCCACGTGGGCTGGTGCAGGCCAAACCCTGGCCCCAAGACCTGGCTACCTGGGCACATGGGTGAGGGAATGTGGGTCCAGGAGTCAGACTCACTTCTAATAGCTATTTTCACCCAGTGCTGAGTGAGTGGCGAACTCTGCGGTCGGCGCTGGGCACACTGCATCTCACTGGAGTCCAGTCCAGTCCTGGAGGAGGCAACGTGATCTCCATGTATCCAGGGAGGCTCAAAGAAGCTCAGTGGGACATTGCCCAGTCATCCAGGGGCACAGGAGAAAGGCAGCATTGTCCAGCTCATATGCATGGAATGAACTGCAGCATCTTGAGACGGGGTCAAGCCTTAGCTTTCCCAGGCAAAGATAAAAATGTATAAAAAGTTAGCATTCTAGGAAATATTAATACCTTGTTTATGGAGACCTTGTGAAGCCTTGAGAAGATAACCCGACGACTGAGTTGGCTCTGACCACATTGCACCCTTCGTTTTATCTTCTTCTTCTCTCACATGACCTTTGGATCATGTGCTCCATCTCGGTTCCGTGGTAAAGGTTTTGTGTTCTGTTTTAACGCCTGCTATTTTACATTTTTTCTGTATCGCCAGTTCACCATCTGAGCCCATCTCTTGTTACTGGAGAGTTAGGTAGCAGGCGTTGGCTGTTTCTGGAAAGGTCACTCACTATCTGTGTGACCAGCAAAGGGTTTTCATGGCTTAGATTCTGCATGGCCCAGCTCCATCACCAGGCACCTTGCTGCCTGTAAATAAGCAGATGGGAGATTAGTTTGCTGAGTAGAGAACCGAGGCTTTTCTTGGACCCTGATTCTCCATCTTGTTCTCAACCCTTACTCTTGGAGAACGTCGCCTGTTCCTTGTTCCCTCATCAGTGGAGACCAGGCACAGGGAGGGAGTAAAAGTATTGGTGAAGGCACAGACATTATTTGGAGTAAGAGAGGCCAGGAAGTAATTGGTGTGGTTTTATGTATTTTAGGCTGAAGAATAGCAATAGTAATCAATTAGTATTCGATTGCAGAAGTGTGGTTACTTTTGAAGTGAGACAGGTTAGCAGAGAAGAAAAGCGAGGTTCCGAGCTCCGTTGTGCTTTCTGGTGTTAGCTGGGGGCTACATTATTGGAGGCTTGTGTGGAAATTCATTGCGTTTATGCTTTTATGATCAGTACTCTTTTCTGTGTATCTGGTATTTCCATCAAAAGCAAACATTAGCAGCCACCACAGAAGGAAGTCTGCAAGGATGATGAGCTAGCCCGGCACTGGGGTGGTGGGCAGCTTCCCCTCCCTCTCCCTAGTCATCTGTCATGCGATCGCATGAGTAGGGGGCCACTGCGCACCGTTTCCCGAGTGCCGCACGGGCAGCATGAGGCTATCACGGAATCTCCCCGTGAGCAAAATGCATCCTGCCTTTCCCTGTGGGGCTCCCACGGCAGTGGTGCGAATGGGGAGGATAACTTGAGTATGTGGCTGTGTAACTGCAGGTCTGACAGGTTTTGTGAAGAGTAGATTGAGGTTGTCACTAGGTTTGGATGTGTTTACAAATCAGAGTTTTGAAACTCAGAGCTGAATGAACGCTATGATGGGGAGAAAGAGGATGGCCTTGAAATGTTCCTCTGAGCACAGTGACAATGTCATCAATAAGGATGGTTCTCAGAAGGGGTCACATCGCTGTCTGTGGGCACCTGCCATGATGGTCAGATGCTTGAAGAATTGAAATGAAATGTGAGGGGAAGCCGGGCAGAGTCTGGGAGTGCTATGAGAGAAGTAGGTGTGTCATTCGGGAATGAGCGTCGGGGCTCGCATCACGAGAGAGAGAGATGTGATGAGATGTCAGCAGAGAAAGACACGCTCAGGGTGGTTGAGAGGAGCCCCCTGGGAGCAGGCGCAGCTTTGAAAAGTGGGGCGAGCTTGTGATTTGGTCCTGGAGTGACAAACTGCACACCTGGACAGAGTTGCTAGCAGGGAAGCCGGGGCAGGCCCGCAGTCAGATCGCGTGACTCATGAAGCTGAGGAAAGGCAAATGGAGATGACAAATGGAAGAGCACGACATGTGCTGTCCTTCCTCAGTGGCATCTGTTTTAAGAGCGCTGAAGGGCACTCAGACCCAGCCTCCATGGAGACCCCTGTATCAAGGTAGGAGGAAAACAGCGCAGACTTCTAGCAAATGGATATCAAATCCCATTAACCACCATGAAAGCTAATGCTGTAGACTTAGCCATTCTCCATTCTCATGCCTTTTGTGCTGATAAAATTGCAGCTGGGTTCCCTGTTCTGGGGACCCTAGGTCCTGGAACAAACAGCCTGGCAAGACCCAAGAGAGAGACACCATGCTTAGGAAAGAGAAAGGGCTGTGTGGTAAAGGACCTTTGAGGTAAATGAAGACCTGTGATGGTATGATGGTACGTCAACTTGGCCACCACCGTGCCCAGAGACTTGGTCAACGTGACTGTAGGGGTCTCTGTGGGGTGGCGTTGAAGGAATTCCATGTTTAAAGCAGTGGCTCTGAGGGGTGCAGGTGGCCCTCTATTGTGGGAGCGCCTGTCACCCCGCTTGTTGAAAGCCAGATGCAGTAGAGGATTCAGCTCTGAGCAAAAGGGAATTTTGCAGAGGATGGCTTTTAGAATCGAGCTCCAAACTCAGCACCTTCTTGTGCCTCAGCTTCTGGCCCATCCTGTGGCTTCTGGATTTGCCAATCTCCAGAATCGTGGGTCCGTTTTTCAAGATAAAACAAATCTCTTTATCCATACATATATGTACACCCATCCATCCCATTAGCTGTGTTTCTCTGGAGAATGCTGATGAATGACTAGGCAAGCAGCGATGAAAGGAGGGGACGTGACATGTGTGTCTGACTAACCAGAGAGCCTGCATGGAAATGGACTCAGATTTATTTTGTCTGATTTTCGATGTTCCTATATCCTTGGATTAAATTTAGAGGCTGATAGTGTTTAGCTTAATAGAAGAAAGACAGCACAAATGGACACTTCCGTATAATATTTTTAGTGAACTGATATTTGAGACATGTTTACTTATCGTTAGTGGGTAATTAGTCACACAAGGTATTATAATAATGTGGACTCAGCATGTCCATAAGGAATTAGAATTTTAAAGAATGTTGGAAGCTTGTAGTCTAATAGCTCATATGTATGATAACATACATCATGAAAGGCTGAGAGATATGTGTATCCCACAGATGATGAAACAACAAATTGAATTTTAAAGATTAAAGGTATTGTTTTGGGTTTTAAATGGAAAAATTCCGACTGTCTATACAGAGTGTGAAATCATGAAACACAGCTAGATAGGAGAAAACCCCTGGGCAGAGTAACGGATCCGAAGATGGTTATGTGATACCATTACTTATAGACATAGGCAGAGAAATGCAGACGGCAGATCATGAATAAAGATCTATAATGGGGAATAGTAATCAGACATCGTTTCTGTGTAACTACAGTTACACAATAAAAGAGCAGAAATTATTGTGGAGAGGCCTCTTTTCATGCAGCTCATTTTCTAAAAATGCATTTTTCTTCATAAATTCCAAATTTTCAAGTAGACTCGAAACTGCCTCTCTTTAAAGATTTTTGTATAGGACTCCTTATAAACATTGTCCTAAGATGGTTCACTCATCTAATATCATTGTGATTGAAAACAGGGATGATCACATTAAATTTAAAGCAATTATACGTATGTTGGTAAAAAGTATCAAGAAATGCATTGTATTTTGTTGTTAGATCCACTTGGAACAGGTATTAGGTGGGGATGTAGCTCTGTTTGTCACCCAGATGTCTTACCTCGAGTTCTTAGATGACCGTGTTGAGTGGACTGGTGGGAGCAGGGCATAGATGCCAGGGCCTCCTGCAGACCGTCGTGGTGCCAGGGTCCCACACTCCTCTGTTCAAGGGCTCCACCTTTCTCCCTTGGACGCCCCCATCACAGGGACCAACACATGCTTACAGTTTTCTAGCTTAGGAACTCGCAAATATTTGCTGCCAGGCCCCTGCAGCCACCCAGTCCTCCCCTTGCATGTCTTCCGAGCCAGATGTCACTCTTTCCCCTCTTCCATTCCCTTTGAGAACCTCCCTACCTATTCCCAAGCCCAGTGGGGTGCTGGCCTGGCTCTCTCAGAGAAAAGACCCAACGCCGTTTTGCACAGAACTTTGCTGTGGATTCTGCAATGGGATCTGGGCTCATGCCTAATTCACACTCTCTCCCTGAACTCAGGGGAGCAGAGCTGAAAAGGGACTGCACAGGGAGGAGACTGAGAAGGTGTCACAGGTCTGGAGGCCCCTTCCTGGCGCAGACGCCATGCTTCATCATAGCTCTTCATGCTTCTCCATGCACTGCCTGTCTCATCACAGTGTTCGATCCCCACCCCGCGTGAATTCTACCACACTGGTTGCTAGTACAAGCTCAGCGATCCCATGAGAACTGGAACGCAGTCAGAGTCTCTGTGCTGATTGGCTAGTCTTCTGTAGGGAGAGTCTTGGCCCAACTCGCTGCCGCTCACTCCAGGTTAGAACAGCTGACTTCCCCTAAGGGTGGGGTCCTAACACTTCCAGGCTCAGACCTTCCAGTGGAGGGAGTCTCACTGTCAGCATCCCAGTGGCCTCTCGCAGCCCCTCGGCGGTCAGTGCTCCCTCAAGCTCACCACGGTCAGCAGACTCACGGCTGGCTCTCTTCTTTTGGCCTGTGCTTTTCTACCAGGGCTGCCCACTGTCCTTGTCCAGCCCTGCCCAGGTTGCAGGCATCCTCCTCTGTCCTTCCCTGGATGCCCCATCCAGTCCATGAGGCTCTCTGTCCAATCACTAGTCTGAAAGTTCCTGAACGTCTAAGTCAGCCCCTGAGCTCCAGGCTTTATGCCAAAGGCTCCATCTTGCTCCTGTCCTGGCCTCGCTGGGTTCCCGGGACATATCAGCCCTGCTCAGCCTCGTTTCTTTGCCTGAAACGCTCCCCTTCAGTGCTGGCTCCCTGTTTCTGGAATGTTCTCTTCCCTCTATACCGTCACAGTAAAACTCCACTCTTGCCCCAAATCCTGTCACCTCCAGGGCCATTGGATAACCAGAACCAGTTCTTTTCCAGAACTCACAGCTACTTGTTGGTTGGATAGCCTGCGAGTTCTCTCCACACCAAGAATGAAAACTCCAGGTGGAACCTGTGTCTCCTTCTCTGTCCCAGTGTCTGTGCCACTGAATTGGTAGGGACCAGGGTCGTGCACAGCATGAGCTTTTTAAAAAAAGCTTCTGGGCGTATCTAGCGTGTTTCAGTTTGCCATTAAAATTAATTGCAAGGCAAGGAATGTAAAATTGGCGATGGATTTGAACTGCAGTGCAGCAGATGCTTTGATGAGATCCTGTACCGACGGGGATGTTTTAAATGAAACCCTGTGAAACCATATCTCTGTCAACCTGGGGAGCAGTGACAATGCCTTAACATGCAGATTCACAAACTGAGGTCAAAAGAAGCTCCTTCTGCCCCTGCAGTAGACAGAAAGGAGGGCACGTGCTGTGCATGAGTGTCCCCAGCTCCGTCTCCACGCTGCTGTTTGGCATGAGTCTAAGTGATGGCCATGCCTGGCGCTTCCTGTTTGGACCTCAAGTTTAAGGGCTGGCCACTAAGCACTGACTCAGACAGTTACGCCATGCCGTACTGGCCCCGGTCCAGAAACATACATCTGAGAACCTGGGGTTGGATTCAGAACTTTTCAGAGTTTAAGAAACGAGCTCTGTGCTTTGATTATTGATTCTGTAATACCCTCGGTGCTGGCTGGGGGGTCTCCTTCCCGTCAACCCATCGTCATGTTTGCAGAAAAATGTCCCCATTGAAGAAGAAGAGGATGAGGAAGAAGAGGAGGGGGAGGGGGAGGAGGAGGAATGAAAGATCAATGACTTTGTCTTAGTTCTGGAAAATCCTTCCACCAAAAGAGGTCAGATTGGATTGGACATGCTCCTGAAGGAGCTTCAGAGAGCTCGGGGAACTTTGAAACTGTGGCCTCCTGGGTGGAAATCCCTGCATAGTCTCCATGTCTACACACTCAACCATACTGAAGAGACAGGGAAGGACGGGCTTGGGGACAGTGCTGGAGACAGTGGGGACCCAGGGACATGTCTCCTGGAACAGACGCAGCTGAAATTGCTCCTTTAGTTGAAGGACCTGCTGCTAAAAGCTGGTCCTCCCAGGCCGGATCCAAGTTTCCCTTCCTATTACATTTCAGCTGCCAAAATAGCTCTTTGAATCTGGTGCTTAGAAGGGCTGAGAGACTAAAAATTGCAGCCTTTGCTACAGTGCTCTTTGTGAGAAGAAAGCCATGGAGGGAGAGAAGTGGGTTGTTGAAAATAATAGGGCGAACTCAAACACGAAAGAAGAGGATTAAAATAAGGGCAATCTTCCTCATGTTGAAATTTCTCAAACTCAGTGTTCTCAAAGGGGTTGCGCTCTCATTTTTCTTAAGGAGTAGAAAATTAAAGTTTTTGAAAAACACATATTTTGCAGGAAGGAGCAGCTGGGCTGTGAGTTTCCACTCCCCAGTCCCCTCTCCGGCCTCCACGTTGAGGCTCCAGTCAATTGCTTCGCAGCTCTTCTAGCTTCAGGAAAAGGCAGTGCCCGCGGAATAACCTGGAAAAAGGTATCATCTCCATATAGCTTTTGGATGACTTGGTGTCTTCTGAAACCCTGTCATTGCATTAGCAGGTCCCCGGGGGCAGAAGTCTGTTCTCTAGTGGTGACTGTGTTTATGGAGTTTTTCTGAGTAGACCCGTGTCTGGGAACCGTGGTCTGTTTTCTCACCTGCAAATGATGAGCTGCAATGAAACACT